>NDXB01017066.1:26293-37237 GCA_002631895.1 Agapornis roseicollis
TTTAGCCACTCCTCTCCAAGCCTATAGCATTGCATGGGGTTTTTGAGACCCAAGTACAGGACCCAACACTGAGCTTTGTTGACCCTCATACGATTGGCCTTCACCCATCAATCCAACCTGTCCAGATCCCACCATGACTCCATGATGCTAATAAGATCATAGCCCTGCCAGAGTGTGCATATCTCTAACTCCCCATTTATTCCCCATGTTACTTGCATTTGCATAGAAACATTTAAATTGAAGCCAACTTACTGGCTGGAGTGGCTGAAATTCTTTTGTGCTGCTCTTCAGGTGTTCTTCTGCTGACCTGTGATCCCTCTCCAGGCTCTGTGCTGACACTGGCATCAAACTGTTAGCAGAAGGGTTCATCTTCCCTAGCAACTTTAATTTAAAGTCCTCTTTTACCAGCTTGGCAAGTCTATAACCAAAGATGCTCTTCCCCTTCTCTGACGGATGAACGCTTGGACATGGTTTAGTGGTGGACTTGGCAGTGTTAAGTTAATGGTTGGACTTAATGATCTTCAAGGTCTTTTCCCAACCTAAATGATTCTATGATCCTGTGAGTTTATGTTTCTCAATCAACTTAAGTCATCTTGTGGATATTTTATGATTGTCTTTGAATCTGGTTAGAAAATGTACATATATTAAAACAGAGTGAAACTGAATGATTCATAAATGCTACACTGGATTCTCAAGAAACAGCATTCAAAATATTTTTAGGATTCAAGACTATGTAGCCTATCCCTAGGCTGATTTTGTAATTGACTTCTCTACAGGAGGTAGGATGTCAGTTTGCCCAAAAGTGTATGCCAGCATTAATCCAGGATCTTCTACTTCAGTTAGTCCTGTATTTAGCTATTGAAGGGAGTCACATTGTACAGTCCATTTCATAAATAAATTCAGATTCAGAAGAATAATTCTCACTTGAGTAAGCCTATATAATTGCAGGTGAGCTGACAAGGCTATATGAATCAGCAAATCATCTGTAGAAAATATAAACCACTACATAATTTGCAGTGAAATTATAAATTTATTGTATGTTTAATGATGTAAGCCTGCACAATATATTCCCCTTGTGTCTTGGTCCCTTTAGAGCACACTTCTAGAAAACTCCTAAACAGATAAGGGTATTTTTTTTTAAGGGTATCTTTTCTACACTTCTGTATTTATGGTAGGGCTAATGTTCTGGATAATCACAATAAAGCAAAAAAAGCAGATGTGATATATGAAAGTATGATAAAATTTTGGGATGTTCTTTTTCTTACAAACATACTTGTTGGATGGTGAGATTATACTGTTATTTGGCCTGAATCTTTATGACTTCATAGGCAAGGAACTGGCCTTCATTTTCAGTGTAGGTGGTTTTACAAGTTGGGTGCCTTTTTCTTCTTTTGCTCCACATTCATTTGGCACACCTTGATACACATAAGCTCATGTTCTAGCATTCAGTATTTAATTTCTGTGGTGGTTTCTAAAAAGACTAGTTTCTATTGCAAGGAATTCAAGCATATGTACTGGATTATGTTTGGGGCATTACAAAATTTATCCTTTGGTATGCTCCAGATCTGGACACCTGCATTAATCAAAGCATGTTTTAACAGTTCAAGTTGAAGAACTGTATGACTGCTCTGCATACTGCTTCTCACCATCCTGTGGCCTCCTGCATGTTTCCTTTTCTAGCATTTTAAATTGCAACAGGGCAACAGAGTCTTGCACATACAACCAGCATAAGGTTGTCTCTTCAGAGACAGTTCTCATCCCTGCTCTTCAGGTTCCCCTGCTACAGACTCCTGTGCTCCAAATATCTTCTGTCTGAAAGACTTGCTTATTCAGATTTAGCCAAAATCCCATTTTCGTCGCTGCCACTAGAGGGATCTGTGCAATTAGCTCTCCTGCTCTCCTCCCTTCTAGTCCCAAACTGGGAGGAAGGCCAGAGCAGTTTTACCTCAGTACTTCATATTTCTTTTGGTTTTGGTTTTGGTTTTGTTTGTTGTATTCTCTCTTGAGTCTAATATAATGTACATTATTTATATTTTTGTTTCCTGTAAGTTAGCTTAAAAGCATTAGAGCTAAATACCTTTTCATCAATTATTAATTCTTAATTTATGCATATGGAAGCCTAGGAATAGGGTTCCTATCCAAATACAAGCCACACTTACTTATGCTCTGAGGTCAGGCAGAAATGCACATTTTTGCTATAGCTTTTGTCCTGTCATTACCAGATTATTTTTTAGTTACTTAAGTATAGGAAAAAAACCTCAAACAACAACAACAATAAAAAAAACCCAACACCCAAAACCCCCAAAACAAACAAACAAAAAAACAAAACCAAACCCAAACATTTCTGTGGTCATGTAAATGGCATGAAAGTTACTTTTTTGAACTTACATCCTAGAGGAAAACCCACAAGATAGCTCTTCAGAGATGATGGGGAAGAATGAGTAGTTAACACATTGTGATTATGAAAGTGAATCTTGTTTCTTTTTCATCTTGTGTAACATCACAGACACATGGTTCAAGTCAGGGGCTTTTTTGAAAAGAAAAACAAACCAAAAACAAAACAAGACAAAAAAACCCCAAACAAACAAAAAAAAAAACCACAAAGAAAATGACTTTGAAAAATCTGAAATCTGTATTTTTGATGTATTTTCCAAGGGTTTTTTTTTTTGTTGTTGTTTCATTTTTTAATTGGTAATCAAATTAATCAGAAGAAAGGGCTAAAAATTTGAAAGGTTATTAAAATGGTTTTGAAATTGTCAGGGAACACTTCAGCTGTCACTGCTACAGTAATAGCATTAGTTGAGGGAGCTGGTAAGAGCAGAAAACCTTCAACATTTCCTTGTTTGAAACTTCTCACAGGTCAATAGTGACTGAAAATAATTACATTGGATTGCCGCCTTAGTCCAGTTCCTAGTGGACAAGTGTCCATGTCACAAAATCCACCATTGCAATTGGCAATAGTTGGCAGGATCAGCAGAGAAGCCAAGGATTGAATGGGCATGGAAATTAAACTATTCTCCTGCCCCTGACTGTGGTCCTTTCAAGTCATCATTGAGGAACATTGTTTGAGAAAAGTTGCAGCAGCTGTTGGCAGTGCTGAACATGCTCTGTGGATAAATATAGCATTTCCATCTCCAAGGTCTTAATCTGGTGTGTTTTGTAGACTTAAGAGTCACACAAATAAATTTTTATATTTTTTTCCCATTACAGTAATAATATTTGCTTAATAAAACACAGTTTAAAATGAAGAGTACTGTTCTCCTTCCAAAGTACTTACTAACCCATTTTCAAATATATTAAAGAGAATGGTGGTTTGTTTTGTTTGTTTTATGAATCCAGTGTTATTGTTTACAGTAACTATATATTTTGGTAGAACAATGATCATGTTGCTTAAATGGATTACCTAAATATGGATTACCTTGCTTAATATGGCATTGATGGCCTGACTGATATGCTGAGACTCTTGTACTCAAGGACATAGTTGGAGCTATGGAACAACATGGGAATCAGACTATCATTTTATCATTGATTTCTCATGGATTTCAATGGAACTTTTGCTTAGCACCTGATAATAAAAATATTTCTAGTCTCATTCTAATAGGAACTCAACATAAAAAAAATCACGTTGTCCTGGGTTTAGCAGTGGCAGTCATTTTTTCTTTTTCGTAATTACTGGTGCAGCACTATGTTTTTGAGTTTCAGCCTGGTAACAAAACTGATAACATGAATGTTTCTAGTTACTGCTTGAATGTTTTACTCTGACCAAGGACTTTGTGAGTCTCATGCTCTGCCAGGGAGGAGGGGAGGCCGGGAGGAAGCAGATACAGAACACCTGACCCAAACTGACCAAAGAGGTATTCCATACCATAGCANCTGCTTGAATGTTTTACTCTGACCAAGGACTTTGTGAGTCTTCATGCTCTGCCAGGGAGGAGGCAGAGACAGGACACCTGACCCAAACTGACCAAAGAGGTACTCCATACCATGGCACGACATACCCAGGATGTAGAACTGAGGGCAGTTACCCGGAAGGGCTAGTGCTCTGCGGTGTTGGGGGAGGTATTCGGTAGTTGCTTGGTTGGGTGGGGTGTCGTGAGTTATCTGTCGGTGTTTTGTTTTTTTTTTTTATTGGGCACATGAGAGCATTTACATTGTTCTAATGCCTTGCTCATCTATAACAGAAAAACTAAATGTATAATGTGAAGCTTTTAATGATACAATAATATTTCTAGACGTTTGCAAGTGGCTTGTTAATGAAACCAACTTCTAATTGAAAACAAGTACCTTGTTGTTTGTGGCATAGAAGCCTAAAGCAAAACACCAAATGAAAATAAAAAGCTAATGGTTATTTTTCTTTTTTGAAAATGTGTGATTTCTTGCTTCTTGTTAGATACCAGGTGTAGAATCACCTGGCACATAAATGCTGATATTCATGCATGGTCTGAAAAGAAAAGTTTTCCAAGGTAAACAATCAGAAAGAAGCTTATTTCAAAACCTACCTGAGTAAGTCTACAAATCTTAATAAAAAACAGCAACATGCCTCCCTGGATCTTCAGTTAATTCAGTTTTCAGTGCCCCTAGTGAGACAGAGTCCATGCCAGAGAATGAAAAAGATTTGCTGTAATCTACTGGAATTTAATGCTAAATCCCCCGAGACATAGTTCTTCCACCTGCAGTTCATCCTCCTGCAGCACAGTTGAGGGACTCAAGGCATATAGTAGCTACCTTTTCCTAGAGCATATATGCATGACCCACAGTTCCTCCAATGAAACCAACTAGAACAAAGTTTTCATCACTGGGTACTTATACCCCTTGATTAAGTTAATTGGTTTTAAATCAAATAGTTGTAGTAGTTTAGTGTAGCTGAATATTAATAGCCTACATACTTTTCTGATACCTGAATTTATTTGTATTTTTTCATTTGTTTGTCCCTTTGGTTCATCATATGCCCACAGAAGATTACTAATCATGCTCTGATGCGCAGAGTTCAGTGCTTGCTGCCACTGTGGACTAGGTTGGTTTGGCAGGGATAGGTTGCCTCTTCTGTGTTGTCTCTCAAGAAATGTTTTTGAGAAGCACACATTTTTAATCCATATAAAGAAAAAAAATAGATTTTCATGTTCATGTTTGAGAGATATACAGAGGGTTAGGGAAGATGAAAGAGACCTGGGATCTGAAAAACAAAGACATGCTCTTCAGCCATGTGTCAATGGCAGTACAGCTGTTCTCTTAACCTTCCCTGATGTAGCTGGATGAAGCAAATTTTCAGGTCTTTGATCTGTCTCCATCTTTGTTCAAAGTCTGATGGCAATAAAGTTTTAAAATTATTTAAATATCTGAAATTGTGTTGTATTC
Source organism: Agapornis roseicollis (assembly GCA_002631895.1). Taxonomy (NCBI): domain Eukaryota; kingdom Metazoa; phylum Chordata; class Aves; order Psittaciformes; family Psittacidae; genus Agapornis; species Agapornis roseicollis. The sequence continues at coordinate 31,649 of NDXB01017066.1, forward strand.
TTCTTGAAGGTAAACTAATTTTGAAGGTTGAAAACTTTGAAACTTCTGTAGCAGGAAGACTTTATCTCAAAAGGCTGGTAAGAGAGCAGAAATTTCTTACACAATTTCATTTTTATGATATTGACTGAATGTCTGCTGAGCTGACAGTGCACAGTTCCTGGTGGATGCAGGCATGCACCATAAAATTATGTTATCATACCTGGTCCTAACCAGTCCCTTTCATAAATGTCCCTTTCATGCATTTCTCTACTCCTCTTTGTCAGCATTTCTTGCTTTGGGCTTGACTTGATTATGTCTAAGATTTTTGTTCATGAATGGGATAAACATTTTATTAGACTCCAAGGTCAGTGCTTGATTGTCCTCTTGTACTGCATCTGACGAGGCCAGATTAATTATGTAATAGACCCCTGCAAGTTCCTCTCTTTTCTTTTGTCTGATGATACCTTGAGAATTGTCTCTGCATGCAATCAAATTTCTGAAAGACCCATTAAGTCAGAACTCTGCCTCTACCCAAAGTGATATTTTAGTGAAACTACTCTGTGAGATCAGATATAGTATTTGTTAAGGTTTTAGTATAGAAAATAACATTTATTTTCTGATTTGAATTTGTAGAGCCATGCATTTATTTAAAATGCTAAAAAAGGGAGCTGTGTGTTCCTTTTTACTTGATATTTTGCAAGTTGTTGTTGGCATTTTATGCACAATACTCCATCCACACACACTGGACACCACACATTTTTGATTTCTTTCCCCTTTCAAATATAGGAGGAACTGTTCCATCTCAAAAAATTTTATATGTTCCATATCTCAGAAAATTGGTGATTCTCTACATCACCATGAAGTTATTGCCAGCAAATGATGGCAATTTAATTTGTAACCTATAAACATGCATATTGCATAGTGTGTCTTGGCTCTTATCTCTTTTTATCCATTTGTTGCTCTGAGCAACAAGCTTATTAATAATGTTGCTGCTTCACTTATATTTGTACTACTGTCATATATTAATATCTATTCACAGACATACTCATTATTTGGACAATGTAAAATTAAATAGTCATAAAATATGATGACAAATGGAAGAAAATAAAGGTTCTCTATAGTTTGCATTGTTCACTCTAAGAGTAAGCAAACGTGATGATGGATAATGGGATTTGCTAAGCAAGCTAGAAATTGAACTGCTCATCAACTGAGGGATGTTAATGGAAATTGGGCACTTCTAAATTATATTCCAAATATATTTTGAAAGCCTTAATGGTAACATCTAAAGTCAGTTTACTAAGAAACTGTAAATATTACATAGTAAAAAGTTTTTTACTGTCATAAACCAGATCTATATTTGTTGATTTAATCTGCATGTATTTTTTAGAATTCCCTTTTTTTAGAAAAAAACTTATTACAGTCCATCTATAACCAATTATGTTAAATATCTGAGGAAAAGAATCAGTATTCAAAATATGCAGATGGATAATCTCACCAACTTCTTGTGGATACTTACCAGCACAATAGAAAATTACATTCACAGTGTCTGAAATTGTAATGGAGTATATCCCCAATGTAACAGCAGATTACAAAAAGAAAAGATAAAACCCAAAACACCCAATGAATTTGAAAAAGACTATTTCACTTCTAGTACTATTGTTTCAAAGGTTAAAACATTGAAATTATGTATGGCAAACAAGTCTGTAGTAAAGTGGAGAATGTTTTCTGTTCTGATCATTCTCATTCTTCTGTGTAACTTCCTAAAGATTTTCAATGACTATGATTTCATATTTGACTTTCCTCTTCAGCCATAACAACTTATGTCAAGGACTAGAAGAGCCACTGACTTTATCAGTAAGATATTTTGAAGGCACTTGTGTGATTAGAAGACAGCATCAGCAAAATTAGTTTAATGAAGAACAATGGTAGGGAGCAAATATTTGCTTGCTTCCTGAATCTTGGCCCTCTGGATTGACCAAGTCATACTGAGACCTTGTCATCCATCATATGGTTCTCTGTATTATATCTTAATACCTCAGATGTCATGCATACTATCATGAAGTTAGTCAACTGCCTATTGTGAACATCAACTTTTCAGCATCATTTACTCTGTAGCTTCCTTGATGGAGTTTCTGCAGACTATGATGATTTGCAGCTCCACTGTGATGTTTATGGGCTCAGTAAAGAAAAGGTTCTAAAAAGATTATGGGCACTGAAAAAGGAAATACAACCTTTTCTGCAGGAGCACAGAGCAGAACAGACTAAACATTTTTGGAATTTCTTGCCTGCCACAAACGGATGATGATTCCCCATAGACATTCTTACTCATTTTATACCCTCAACAAAAGTCTTTAGGGCCTGAATAAAATTTTCAGATATATAACAAGCCATCTTCTCTTTACACAAGAAGTTTGATGCTTTGTGGCAAGATCCTGGAAGACAGGGAATGTCTTATTTTCAAGCTTTAAAAAGCAGCAAGACACAGTTGTAACTGATATTTAGGCCTAGCTTTCACTAGAGGTATCAGTGAGCTAATGCAGACTTCAGATGTTCCTTTTCTCTGCATGTGAGCTCTGCATGATACTTGTCTGGTGTTAGCTGCAACTGGAGAGAGACAGATCAGGAGAGGACTTAAAAACTTATCCTCCTACAGATGTAGTTTCTTTCAGGTGGTTTTAAATTTAAGTTTCAGTTCCTTGTAGCAGTCTGAAAATGTAAGGTTCTTGCACCTTATTTTCAAATCCTTGTATGTTTTATTGGTAAAAAAAACATACAACATTATACCGCTTCTTTCATCTTTCAACATTTAATTAGTCAAAGCAGTTATAGGAGCCTACAATAGCTAGATTTATCTTCTGTACCATCCATTGCTATGCTATCAAGCTCCTTTGTACTGCATTTATAATATAGAGTCCATGAAGAAAGGAAATCTCATATATATATATATATATGGACATGTTTAAACGATCAGATTATTTGTAAGAATGACAGTAAAGTTATACTGAGTGTTTTTTAAGCTGTAATGTGTTTTGCAGTGCTGGTACAGTGGTCTTGAAGGGTGTATGGTCATTTTCATGAAAGGTCAGGACTATGTAAAGGTTTGCAGTTCAAGGCTGTCAGTGATTTCTGGCTTCTTGAGTTGGACATAGCAGAAGCAGCTAGAGGAAAGGTGATTGCACCAAGGTATTCTTCTCAACAACTCCTACCTGCTGTGACTGTCAGCAACCAATACTGAGTGTAAATACACGCTGTTGGAAAAAGATCTCAGGAATCTAGCTGAACAAATGTGTCTTAAATCAACCTCAGCAGCCTGAAGAGCTGCTGTGCTTTCCATTCTCACGTCCAAAGACAAGGGACCAAGGCATCCCTGTATTTCATCTTCCAGGGTCTGCTTTCTCATTCATATGCCAAAAACAGGCACACTTACAAAATTTCTCTCAGAGCATTAGCATCAGCAACTGTCTGGAACTGTCACCTCTACTACAAACCAGTTCTTAACACTTAATTTAAGATGCATGATTTTCTTTTGCAGCTGCAAAGTGGCAAGGTTTTTATACACCAGAGCTACCACAAACAGAGGTTATCAATATGCTAGGTATGATATGCTTTCAATATCTTTTTTTTTTTATCAATTTAACAAAAATTATATTAAAACCATACTTATGCTACTCCTTTTCCTCAGACTTCTAGTGTCTTGCTCTTGCCCAGTCAGATGACCTCTGTGAAGTATTATCATCAATCTGAAACCCTGATTCCATTTTTCCTTACACTTTTATATTTTTTTTAAAAAAAACTCTTTACATGTATTTCCAAATTAGAAGACTGTGTTAACGTCATGTCAATGTACATGACACTTATCAAAGCAGATGTCCTTTAGGAAAATGCTGCATCATGACTTTGGATTGTAGCATAGTGATGTAATGCTGTGTGAGCCAGGAAAATGTCAGACATGTCATGCTGTTTCTGGTTTATGCAGTTCTAATGTTTGTTTAAACAGTAAGGTTTAATCTAGTGTCAGTGACTACAGAAGGATACACTTAATTGGCATCCTAGAAAGACGACGTGCACATTTTAAGTAGGATGATTGCTGGGGAGCACATTCCCAGCAGTGCATATCAATTATTCTGGGTAAGTAAGTGGCACACCTAGTTTGTCGAACTGACATGCCTATTGCTGTCTCTGGTATCGCTTCTCCAGGGCTCTTCACAGGCTGATTTTCACGTACCTGATGGTGAGCAAACAGGTAGCAACAGGGGAACTCTATGCGCTGCTATGCATGTTTTATGTGTGCATTTCTATTTGCCAATGAGCATTTGGTGTCATCTTTCTCTGGGAGGAGTTCCTATGGAAACAAAATGGATATTTGGTCTCTCCAGCTTGCTCATTCTGTCTGCATTAAGTCATTTAAACTTAAACTCTTAATAATGTCAGTCCCTATCTCTAAATCTACTCATGGTAGATTATGGGCACGAAACAGTAGTACTGTAAATTCGTATTTGTTATTTTGAGATGTACAACCACTTCTTTCCTTGGTGCTTCATTCTGAGAACTAATTCAGTCACATTTATTAATTTTTTGCTTGTAAGTACTACGATCTTTGTAGAAAAACATATGCATCCAGGATTGTAGTCATCTATTAATTTTAGCAATCATTGAATGGAAAGATTTATTTGTTTACCATCACATAAATAAGTATTAAGTGGGACTCTGCTTTCTTTACTTGACGTATTCAGAATATAAAGACTGAATAAAAAAAAAATAAAAATTTCTATATCACTTATCAATTAAATAGAGAGCTAGAAGCAAGATCTTTTGTTTGTTTGTTTGTTAAGAGAACAGAATATCTGGTAAGTTATAATAATTAAGAAAGGTAGAAATAATGATTACTTGCACTATACTTTATATGTATAGTATCTAGTTTTATAGCTAGTTTTGAGACATCATTTTTTATTATTAACAAAGTAATATCTTTTGAAATAATTTGTGCCACATTGTGATAATCCAATCCTTTGCATATGTTTTCATTAAGTCTCTGCAGGTCAGTACTCACCACATGCTGTTAACATGATGCATATGAAGTGTTTTTCAAAGTGAAGATAAAAAGTTCTATGTAGTTTTAGAAAAAGAATCATTACTTACTTTTCCCTTTCATTTACTTAAGTTTAACAGATTGAAGGAGTATGTCAGGTTTGTTTTGTTTTCCAGGAAGATTGAATGTGAGTCTAGCATGCAGATGGCATGTAATTGCATTTCCTGCATTGTTACTATATGGGTTTCATTACTTTTTCACAGCAATGCACTGAGATTTAATCACCCAAGGCTAGCATTTGCTGGTAAGACATGTGTATATAGCGGTCTTGCTCAATGGTTAGAAAGCTTACCCCTTGCCTCATGCGCTTCCTCTGTTATTACCACACCATATGTTCTTTACAAATCCAAACAGAAGAATCATAAGCACTAAATTTACCTGGGAACAACTGCAGACAAAAGTGAAGCATTTCAGACAGAAAAAAAAACGCAAAAAACTATAATATTTCTCTTGCTATCTCATCATAGCCTTCTTTTTTTTTTTTTTTTTTTTTTTTTTCCCCTTTCACAATTTTCACCTGA
>NDXB01017066.1:37351-66162 GCA_002631895.1 Agapornis roseicollis
TTTTTTTTTTTTTTTGCCTCTTTCAAGTTATCAAACTGAACTTCTAAAGAGCAAATTAGGGTTATCCTTTTACTGATAATATACTTACTCATTCTGACTACTGGTGAAACAAGCTATGAAATTTGCTTCATCTCCCCTGATGTTTACACAGGTGAGAAAGATTTTCCCACACTTGTGTGTATCTATGATTTAACTACGAATGACATTGTACCTCTCTAACATTAACCCCTTAATCTAGTACATTTCTACAAATAACCACCTGTAGTCAATTCTTTATTCATAAGCCTTATCTGTTGTTACAGTATATAATCTGTGAGAATGCCCTAATTTTTATCATTCTCTAAGCCTGTCATCATGGCTGAGACAAGGCTTATCCCTCTGAGCAGATGAGATTAGTCGATCATGTTGAAATCAGAAGAGGGATTATAATGCTTGTAATACACAGAGTCAAATTAAATGCATTTTGTTTGTACATCAGAAGATCTTGTTGCTAAGGCTTTGGTGTCTTCTGCTGGCTGTATAAATTGCCAATCAAACATATGAAGGCTGTGCATGGGGATGAAAAGTCAAACAAAAAGTAGAAATAAGTCAAAGATATTAGTTTTGTTTATTCAGCCTGGTAAACTAAAGGCTTAACTGCTCTGATGTCACCATCATATTCTAAACAACAGAGTTTTCACCAAACACTGTTCTAAATTGCATGCTATTAATTTTATCTTTGACCAACTCAAAGGACATCTTTTCTTCTGAATAACTTCTTGCCTCTTTGTATTTCCTCTTTGTTTCTTTTTCAGGCACATTTTCTTTGTCCTAACTGTTTTCTCAGTATGCATTATAACCACACATGCTATTTATGGGCCGCAATCCATAAGAAAGGACACTGATATATATGTCTCAGAAATGCAGCCATAAATTTATGAATATGTGGGTCAGGGAATTCTTCCTTCTACCCTAGCTGGTGTTTCTGTCATACCAGAGTAGTACAGCAACAAGAGCTGTTCTTAGAGATAAAATCCATTTCCCATTATAGCTCACTATTTTTTAATTTGGATTCCTCTGGGTAAACACTCAAAAGTTTGGATAATCTTCTCTGGATTATCTGAAACTCATGAATCACAAAACTTAGATGGAAATATCAAATTAACAAGTTTCCTTATTATGGTGGAAGGACTTCTGTTTCCAAGTCCCATTCACACATTTAAAAGTGCAACATATTATCAGAAAGCATGATGAAAACCAAAGTAAGAATTAGTCACAAAGTATGCATGTGGTAGGAATATGTCTTCCTTTTTTTGCCTTGGGATATAAGGAGTGTATTATTCGGTGTCTAAGACTACAAGACTAATTCAATTAAGATATACCCAATTCAGAAAGGACAATTATATCGAATGCCATGAGGAAATTTTACCTGTGCTTGTAATAATTTATGACAGCAAATCTAATCTANGGGATATAAGGAGTGTATTATTCGGTGTCTAAGTAAAGACTACAAGACTAATTCAATTAAGATATACCCAATTCAGAAAGGACAATTATATCAAATGCCATGAGGAAATTTTACCTGTGCTTGTAATAATTTATGACAGCAAATCTAAGCATTTGCCATCAACTGGAGGAAGCAATGTCTGAATTACAGGAGTTGAGGCTTCCAAGTTTAGAAATCCTTGTGTTTTGGTAGGTTCTGGTGGAATGCAATCCCCTGCATGCCTGTTGTAAACAAAGGCTCTTAATTATCTGAATCTCTTGGAGCCTATAATACAATCCTTGTGGAGCTGTATTAAATATGTAAGAGCTCTGAGATTTCTGCATAAAGTAGCTTATAGGCAACTTGGACCACACAGGTTTGCTTTCATCTCCAAACTGTTTTCCATATGTGAATTAGGCTGAGCTCTTGCTGTGACACCAGTATAATACTCTAGTTGGTGACCAAATTCATTCCTTCATGATACTTATATTTTTAATTTATTTTTGATAACTCAAATGCAGCAACAATGTCTGTACCCGTTCATAGATTTTGTTCCAGAAACAGACTAAGAGCTTTCAAAAGCTAATGTGCCTTATATGCCCTAGGCAGAAGCAGGCAACCTCCCGCTGGCATGACTCTGTATTAGGTAGCCTAAATAAAACATGGACATTAACATGAGGCTACTATTATTTTTTTTTAACTTTCTGGTCATAGATCATTCTACTCAGAACTCTTGAGTAGCAGTACAGAGCCATATCATACCACATCAGGATTATTCCTGTTAATGAGACCTGTTCTGGTTATAGTCCGAGAAGAACCATATAACACCACAGGCTTAAGTTGTTAAGAAAAAGTGGTTTTCCCAGCATTTCTGAGAAGCAGAAGATAAGGGTAATGTGTAGCAAAAGTTTGAATGAATTGCATCATTTCCAAACTTTCTGAAAAGAGAAATTTACAGGTGGCTTTTAGATACTTTTCAAGATACCGTGTGTCCTTCAATCAGCTCTAACCATGAAAGAATGAAACAAACGTTTAACTTCATAAGCAGTGAATAAACTTGCAGACTTCACAGATTTCTTTTCTTCATCTGGAGATATTCGCCAGGTATTGCAGATTTATACATTTATTTATTCGTTTATTTATTTATTTGAATATTTTTCAGCTGGAGAAAAAACACTTGATGCTTCCAGTCTCTATTTTGCTGCAGTTGTGCTCCTCTACTAAATGTGGGCACAACAGGAATCACGCAGGAGTCAGCTCATAGTGCTGATTCTAACTTCTGCTATAATTTCTCCTCAAGTTCAGCCCTTCCTTGCCTAGTCCTGCACAGCTTTTCTGCTGCTTCCATCTGCTTGTTGATTGCTGCTACTCTGTTCATACCTCTTACTGAACTACGCTTTAGACTTCTGCCTTTTGGCATTCTTGTTGCCACTACCTTCTACCCTCACTCCCTCCCCTTTTCACAGTCACTTCTAGGGCTTAAATTTAACCACAATTAAAGATACTTTTTTTCATTCACCATATTAAGTGAGGGTTTATTTGACCCTAAAATTGTTTACAGTGCATTATGTGAAGTAGATACAAAAATAGAAGGGATGGAATTCCAGGTTTTGATTGTTGAAAATGGGAAGACTCTTAAACTCATGATGGTGGGAAAAATATGATGCATTTCCTTCCCTCTGAATGGCCCCCCCTCTCCCCCCCAAGTACGCATCTCCTACCCTACTACTTTTCATTGCCGTCTGTATATATGTGCTGTGGTCTTTCAAAGACCATAAAAAAAGATTTCCATCATTAATCTGCAGACAGTTTACCACTTTGACTGTTCATGCCTTCTTTTGAAAGTTTATGCAATAAAAGGGTTGCTATAAATTGCACGATATAGTTCAATCTTAAAAGATGGCTGAATATAAATTTATAGTAGCCCAGGCATTTATATGAATGTACAATGACCTCTTTGGTTTCATTAGTTCTAATACAGAAATGCCAGGGGTATAAATCTTCACATTTCAGCACATGCATGGTTCATTACCTGAGGTCAAGATGATGATTTCCTCCATAATGTTTAAGTATGCAGTTAAAGTACAGATAAGTTTGTCACAGAAAAATGTATTTTAGTCAGATGTAAGAGATCAGACACTGGATTATACCTGTATATACATCCTTCCATGTTCACTTATCCAGTACACATTTCAGACATGCCTGTAAAATATTTTGATGAATCATGAAGCTGTACTGCAACATGCCAGAATTTTGTGAGAACGATTGCTAAATAGTCTGGTTACTGGCAAAAAAAAGAGGATGACACTGTGCTAAAAGTAAGGTACCAAGTGAGACTGGCTAGAAGATCACAGATGATTAGAAAGCACAGAGATAGTTATATTCCTACTGAACATTTTCTGTTGAATCTGACTGTGAAAATATTGTGTTTGCTTGTGCTGGAAAGGGAGTGACAAAAGAGTTTGTTTTTTGTTGTTGTAGTTTGGGGTTTTGTTTTGTTTTATTTTTATTGGGTGTCCTTGACTTAAACAATAAATATCCCACATTAATGTTTTTGTCCAGATTCTCTCATGCCTTCAGCTCTTCTGACAGCTGCTGATTTCATTCACATCCTTTTAAAAATGTCACTCAAGGAGCTATGCAGAATTGGCTGTTCTGACCATCATACGCAGAGAACAGATGGCAAACTCCCCATCCTCCCCTTCCTGAGCTCTTTGAAGGCTTTGGCTTGGACAGCAAGTTGCTCTCTCAACCCTCAGTGAAAATACTTTTCTGAGGGGCAAAATGCCTCAACCCCTTTTTCTACTGCACTGTAGCACAGCAGTATGGTGTGGGAATAGAATGAGATGACACAAATATCTTGCACTCCTGACACAGAACATGTGCAAGGAGCTGCAAGTGGTGGCTTTGCCACTGGGTACTGTGAGGAGTCGGGGCACAGTAGATTCTTGCCCTCATTGCCTTGGCTGAGTGGAGCTGTGAGCCACTGGAAAGTAGGATGAACTTCTTGCAAATGAATGTTATCTGGTTGTATCCGAGGTGCTTTATATATATAGACCAGCTGCAATGTTGGAGTGCAGTTCCTTCAAATGAGATGTTTTCTGGTCCTTATGCAAACAGGAATACACGTGTACATAAATAAAACTGGAGTACTTGCACAGTCTTTTAAAGCAGTTTCATGTGACAAAAAGCCCAAGTCCAAAGGTACAATATAAGTCCTAATGTCAATTAGGTTTGCAAATCCATGATTTTGGGCAGTGTGAAAGTTGTATAATTTTTAGTTTTTCCACCTGAAACAGGATAATAGAGAAGTCTTTCCCATGAGACTGGTTTCACATGTCTTGTTTTAGGGGAAGAGATTCCCTTGGTTTTGGAATTATGTCTTCAAGTGCTTTACTCCACAATGTGCATACTGTGAACATGTGGCTTTTCTAGCACTGGAAAAAAAAAAGGACAAAAAAGATCATAAAACAGAAAACATTTTTGGTATGTTTAGCAAATGGTATAAGATTGCTCTTCACTACATCATTTGCAGTGGTTTATTCTACTCTTGACTGTAATGCACAGTAGGTTTTAGAGGAATGTTTTTTACAGATAGAAAGGGAAAACTGGACTGCACTTACCTACCCAAACATAGCCATTAAAGGAATGTTTGCAAAGGATTTGTGTAACTCCACAAAGTAACAATACTCATTCTCCTCTTCCTCAGCAGCATCTGCACAAATTGTCTTTCAACTTTCTTAAGGAGGAAAGTACTAATAAACACCCCCCTCTAAACTTAAAAAAATTAAAGCAAAGTTTAGCATCTTCCAAATAAAAGTGCATCTCCTGGAGAAAAGGAAATGGAAATGAAAATAAATCAGTTTACAAATTGCTCTTGGTCCAACATCACTCATTTCAACAGCCACAGCTATGCTAAAGTATCCGTCACTGTCATTTCTTTTAGCATGCATCATTTTCAGTCCTGCTGTCAAGCTTCCTGTTTGCTGATGACATTTTCTCTTTGCAGTGATGGGCATTTTGAATATGCAGAAGCAGCAGTAATAAAGTGTAGTATGGATTTGAAGGGGATTAGTCCAAAGTAGCCATCAATAATTTCTGGTCTGACAGAGGTGATAATTGAGGTAAGCTGTATAACTTGAAGATTTCAGTTTGGTTAAAATCGCCCTATTAGCTGCTTAATAGTGTTATTAGTCAAATAAATTAGGCTAGGATCTTCCAAATAACCTTGGCACTGTGTATATTAAGTATGCTCAGTCCTGTATTACATCCACTCTAACAGTGCATTACCAGCAGAGATGGTTGTCATATCGCATAATATTCTGAAAGTGCTTGCTTTTGGGCAGCAAAGCATATTACAGATTTCAAATAGCAGAGCATAAATCTGTTTTCAGATAAACAAATGACAACAAATCTGGTGGTAATTGATGGCACAAATGGTAGGGAATATCAGTGACTTTCTTTTTTTTATGTTTTCACTTAGAGTTATAATAACACAGCCTCCTTTTAGCTTGCAATCTTGCCAAACTGCTCAGTTCATGCTCTCCATATCGATATGTTTCTAATGCACAAAGCACTAAATAAGCGTTTTCCAAATTTAGGGACAGATTTCAGATGTAGTCACTGACCACTTCAAAGTGCAACCATGAAAATGACCCTAGAGAAAGGCAGATGGTCCTAAGAGCTGATTCTATCCCAAATGAAATCAGTGAGAAAAATCTATTATTGTGTGATCTCTCACACCACGTGCCTGTTATCTCACAAGAGACATGTTAAGTACTATTTAGTATCTGACCTGATATCTTAATATTCTAAGGAGAAACCAACAGTAAAAATGCATATACTTTATGATGAAATATATTAGGCAGGGAAATATAACTATTTAGACAGTTTTCTCTTCCCTCATAAAAGACCCTCCAACATAATGATAACTTGTAGAGGTGATTCGGAGCACAGGAAAAGGAAGTCTTTAATGGAAAATGTAAAAGCAAAATAGAAAACCAAACACACTTGCTGGAAATGAATGCTCATACCCAATGCTGGAAAACATCTGTATGCTAGCTGTACAAAGATTAAACATGTGTGCCCCCTTAAGTATACAAAAACATTTGTTTACAGATAAAGAAGAGAAAATGATATTTTACATCTTAGTTCATATTATGTAGCCCAGTACAAAAATGTATACAATATAGATTGTAATGTTTCATTTGTATATTTGCATAACCCAGTGAGAATGGCAGCATTTTTCTTCCAGCCTTTACTTAGTAATGGCTACAAAATCACTTTGAATGTAAAACTCTGTACTGTATGTAAAGTGAGGTGCGTGCTTTTACCGCTTGTCAAAACAATCCTGAAATCCCATTTTCCTTTAATAAAGTATAGTTTTGTCCTCCAGATGTATGCTTGAATAAGATGTCATACTCTGTTTTTGTTCAGGATTGCACCCTGCTGATGTTCTTAGGCAGCAAGAAAATTACCTTATTGAAACATATTGCTGGTAGTGACTATAGTGCCAAATTTTGTATTGGTATTACACACATGACATATTCAGAGACCTTTGAGTAAGACCATGAATATCAAGTGATTGAAAAGATTATACAGTTTTTTTTTTCTTTGGGTATAAAAGGTTGTTGTTCTGGGTGAGTGTCTTTCAGATCAATATAATTATGTCATAAAAACACGTAACAAAATAGTTACTTTGCAGCCTTTCACACTTGCCTGATTTCATACTAATTTTATTCTGAGTAGAATTATTTTCCTTAGAGTAGTTACACAATTGATATTTTAGAGTAGGGGTTGTTTGTAAAATAGATGCATAATTGTAGTCTCTCTGATAGTATAGGTAATAGATGCTTTATAATGTTTGCTCTTCTGAAGAGATGTGCATTTAAATTACAATCACAGGATTACATAGCTGAATGTTTACACACACACACAATTTATAGATATGTGCACCCAAATTCATCTGTGCCTGTATGCACAATGGAACAAATGTACTCTTTATGAATCCCATATAAACATTTTAAGAGTGCATATGTTAGTACTAAAATGAGGTGGTAGAGAGGTCTAGTTCACTTTGGGTAAAAATCCTTGAATTTCTGGCTGTAGCAGGTGTTTGGAAGCTGCAGGCAGTGTGGTAATATTAAAAATTCATGATATCTGGGTTAAAAGTGTTATTTGAATGTTGTATTTTCCCTTAGAAAAATTTAGTTATGCATGCACTAGTTTTGTGACTCTACAGAGTGGTAACTCACTGCCAAAAATCATCAGAGGCAACAATTTGGCTGGCCTGGTTGGCAAAACACTGCCAATCTAGAAAGCAAAGTTATGATAGTAACTCCTGCTGGTCACTGGAGTAGCATCAGAGAGAGAAAGCTATGATTAGGGAATTTAGAAAAAGTTGAAAATAGAACTCATAAAACCATGGCTAGTTGCAGGCAAATGATAAAGTGATGCCCAGAGTGTTTCCCATTAATTTTTCACATGCGAGTCAAGCTATCAAGAATGCCTGAATTTCCTACTAGCTGAATTCCTTTTAAGAGAGTTGAGTTCTTGACAAGCAATCCATCCTAATACCAGAATGAAATTATTCCATAAAACACCCATACCCATCTAACCCTAGCCTGTATTTACCAAGGGATGGGTGGATGCCCATAATCCTACTTTGGACTGCTCCAAAATTCAGAAAAGGAGTTTGAAACAGGATCCAGAATATTCCAAGGGGCTCATCATGGCTTTGGATCCCCTGGGTTAGGCACCTGCTAAAACTTGTCTGATACCTAAGCACAAACTGTCATTATTGATACATCATCTGGATTGGTTTCAGACAACTTCTTGGAGATGCTCTGGGTGACTATTTCCTAACAGTCTTCCAACAGGGCCAGAGTACAAAGAGCATGGAGGGCATTAGAGTATGAAACTTTCATTCGTTGGTAAGGAGTGTTTTATGAAATGGTTTCCCATGTGCGTTCAAACATGACGCAATGAGCCCAGAAATCCTTTTCATAGCTTTGTTGCTGCACACAGGCTGTAATGCCAGGGGAAAGGATAAGCTAGACTTTTCTCATTTTTTACAGGAATCATAACTGCCAACAATTTCTGTGGAATGGCTTTCCATGTTTGATATCTGCTGAAGTGACAAACAATCTGTGGGTGTCCTGGATTGCACTGATGACAGCTTTCTCCTCCAAGCAAGTTGAGGAGCCTATAGGGATGCTGGGGAGGGACTCTTCATTAGGGACTGTAGTGACAGGACAAAAGGTAACGGGTTCAAATTTAACAGGGGAGGTTTAGATTGGATATAGGGAAGAAATTCTTTCCTGTGAGGGTGGTGAGGCACTGGAATGGGTTGCCCAGGGAGGTTGTGAGTGCTCCATCCCTGGCAGTGTTTAAGGCCAGGTTGGACAAAGCCCTGGGTGGCATGGTTTAGTGTGAGGTGTCCCTGCTTATGGCAGGGGGGTTGGAACTAGATGATCTTCAGGTCCTTTCCAACCCTAACTATTCTATGATTCTATGAGGAGAGATACTCTGCTCAAACTCTTACCAAAAAGGAGGCACTCATTAGAGATGTGAAGGTCAAAGAGAGTCTTGGCTGCAGTGACCATGAGATGGTGGAGTTCAGTATCCTGAGGGCAGACAGAATAGTAAGAAGCAAACTTAAACCCCTGGACTTATTCAGAGTAGACTTTGCTCTCTTCAAAACTATACTTCAAATACTCCCACATCATAAGGCTCTGGAGTGAAAAGGGCCCCCAAAAAAGTTAGTTAATATTCAAGCATAATCTCTTCCAAGCTCATGAGATTTCTATCCCAACAAATCGGAAGTCAAGCAAAAATGCCACGAGGACTGACTGGATGAACAAGGAACTCCTCACAAAATTCAGACACAAAAAGGAAGCACACAGAGGGTAGAAGCAAGTACAGGTAACCTGATGGGGGATAGGGAGACACTGTCTGAACCTGAACCCAAAGAAGGCTAATGGTACCTTGGACTGCATTAGACAAAGTATTGCCAAAGGATAAAGGAGGGTGATATTTCTTCTCTGCTCAGCAGCAGGACTGTCTTCAATTCTGGCCTTCCAACCTTAACCTTTCTCCAACTCTGTGATTCTGTGAAAAAGCAAAAGATCAAACATGAAAAAGATGAAAAGAAGCAGAACAATAGTTTGGCCTTGTCAGAACATGGGCTAAACTCTGTCCTTCAACAATGAACATGTTAAGTTTGAATGCAAAGGAAAATATCAAGGAACCTGCCTACATCACACTGTAAAGCACATCACACTGAAGAAGATAAGACCCCTTCTGACTTGCAAGAGTAAGAAAGAACTAAGTCTAATTTAAGACTGTAGGTCCAAGGGACACCACTATACTGGATGGTCCAACATTCTGTATATTATAGACCATAATACCCTCCCCCTTCCCACTCAGTAAATCTCTGTGCCAAACTGAATACTCAAGCTTACTCTGAGACATTTATCTCAGGACTGGCTTTTGCCCTTATGGTATTGTTTACTTTAGAACTATTGCTATAGACAAACTTTATATACAGTTAGTCTTATAATAAGGCTCAATTATCTAGGTCACAGATGTAAGCAGGACTTTGGCTACATGTAGAAACACTACTAGTTCCCAGACTGACTCATTTTTTGCTTTCCAGTTTGAGATCCTTTGTTGTAACTTCACCCATATATTTTTACAGTAGTCATTTATTTTTTGGCTATCCAGTTGATGATATGGGGCAAAGTACAGCATCTATACCACCTGGACTGAGGAAATTATTATGATGACCTTTAATGATGATGGCTCAAATGCCCCACAGGTTCCACAGAGCAGCCCAAGTTTGCTTCCTGTCCCTACATACTGGGCCACCCCTTCAATTTTTATATCACTGTCTTCTTTTTCATTCTTTTTCCCTACTGTCATTTCACCAAGCTGTTCAGAGGCACATCTTTGTTGTGTAATATTTGTGGCCAACAAAAATTAATATAGTTAGTTTTCCTACCATCATAGTTCTAGAAATAATACATGTTCACTGCTTTAAAAAGCATAATCTACCCTGCTTCCTCCTCCTGTAGATGTGGAAATAATTCCTTTAAATGTCCTCACTTTATAAAAGTGGATCAGTTCACTATATTTATTCCCCTTGTAAATATGTACCTCACTCTGTAATATCAACTCTTGTGCATTTATTATTCCATTATATTTATTTTATATAAATTTAAGTTCCTCCTCTCTTCCTCTGTAGCACGGAGATCAGTGCAGTACACGACAATTTTATCACATCAGTGTATTCATTTCCTTTATAAAAAATTAAATCACTCTAGTAGATTCACTGCCCCACAAGAAGTGTACCCATAGATCACTGAATTATATTAACTCCCCACATAACTAAAAATGCTACCACTTTGCTCTCTTACTGTACAGGTAAATGTGCAAGTATTCCCCTTCACGACATACATACATGTATATGGTATTTTACTCTTAGCCACTTCATTCAGGGGCTAATATGGCAGTGAAATGTGCTTATTTCTTCATAGTAGAAAATGATTCTCTACAGAGCTGCAGTTAGTTATTGAAGGAGTTTGGACAAGATATACATCTTACACTCTGCAGCTTCTCTCCCACTTTCCCTGCTTTTGCTGTCTTTCTACTCTTCTTTTGGTTTTTGTTTGGGTTTTTTGTTTGTTTGTTTTTGTTTTTTTTTTTTCCCTTAGTTTTCCTTTACTGGTTGCCTTACTGTGTTGGCTTTTTTGTTTTTGTTCATATCACAGTTTTGCTTAGAATTTAAATGAGGGCTGAGAACAACAGCAGAAATGGGGATCTAGACCTAAAAATTACATTTCCTGCCATCTCTGAGCTGTCCCCTCATTTTTACTTAAATTCACTGTCCTGTTTGAGGGGCTTCAGTAATGGCACTCTGTGAGGAGTCAGTCATCCATGCTGTACTGTGCTTCACCACATGTGAGTCACACGTTTTCCTTTGCTGCTACTCCTCCATATCTGTGGATGTGCCTGGTCCTCTATGGCACACAAGAAAAAGGGGAGCTGATAAAAGCATATTACTCTGCGTGAATGGTGTCTTTCTACTTGTCTTCCTGCTTCTCTAAGCCTTCCTGAAGCTCATTCCAGTACAATTACACTCTTAAAATACAGATTTATGTTAGAAAAACCTGGATCTGAGTTAATATAGATTAATTGAATGTACTGATTGAATGTATTTCACATCCTCTTCCATAATCATAGAAACCCTGATGCATGTGCTGACCTAAAGAGAATCACAATCTATCAGCTCATTTCAAGTCAGAATAAGGTGATATAAACCCTCTACTTGATTCTGCGAGGAAAGAGAGGGACATTTAATCTTTTGACAAGTTCTAACAGCACCAAAGGAAAAAGCGCTATAAAAGGGTTAAAAGTAGGCAACCAAAGGAAAGCATCAAAATCAAGCAACCAAACAAACCCCCCAGACTTTCCATGTCTCTCTAGGGCTGCTCACAGTCTGCCCAGGGTTTTCTTTTATCCCAAGTTTACTATATACTCCCTTGTGTCTCCTTCCTGCACCATGAAAGGTCATATGGCAGCATGACGCCATCTCTGCAGTGTAGCTCTTCTCCAAGTTTTGGTCCAATGATTTCAGCATGTTTCAGACACAAATTGTTCTAAATTTGCTGAGATCTGAGAAAATGTAATACTTGGATTTCTTTATGTTTTGGTAACTGTCAGGGAAAGGTCTGCTCTGTTGAAACTCCTTACATCTTTTTCAGTACAGATACTGAGCTATGCTTTTGTTTATTACAACATGAAAATTACACTCATCCATACTGTATTTGCTGCAGTTTGATAGTGTGGTATTTCTACCTGAAATTCTGACAATCCTTCTGTTTGTTTTTTAGCCCTTAGCAAGGTGTTTTACCTCACAGTTTGAGGTAAAAGATACAAGATTAGCATTCTGATTCTCTTCAGACAAATATTGCAGAGTCTGAGGAATAGAAATATATTCACGGGAAGATATTAGTCATATCAGTTAAACTTTTATAATGCTTTGAATCAGTATTGATAAAATTGCACTAAAACTGTGAAGGGTTTTTTTCTGATCTCTTTCCCTATATACCTATGTGCATACAGAATCAACAGGCAACATGTGGAAATCCAAAAGGGATAAATTCACATCCCTTTATCCTTCTAACAAGGTGGTGGTCATAAAAGAGGATCCTAAGCACTTGAAGCCTGCC
Source organism: Agapornis roseicollis (assembly GCA_002631895.1). Lineage (NCBI taxonomy): Eukaryota > Metazoa > Chordata > Aves > Psittaciformes > Psittacidae > Agapornis > Agapornis roseicollis. The sequence goes on from NDXB01017066.1 coordinate 50,048, forward strand.
ACCCAGTTTGTTTCCATGATTGTTTGCAACTGATTATTTTTGAAGTAGCCACTTCTGTGCTGCGTAATCTCTGCTTTCTCATTCATGTCATGACAAACCACGACAAAACAAACAAAGAAACTCCAGCAAGAAATGCAGTCAGGAACCTCACCTGTCCTTGTGGTTTTTTAGTCGAGCAATCTGCCTTGGGCTGTATTTTCAAAGTAGCATTCTGCCTAATTGATATAGACAACCAAGTTATCTGCTCAGTGCAGTAATTGGTAAAGTAGCTGAGCTGTCCCTGCAAATATCACTGGAAGGGCACTCATGTGCAAGGTGTGCAGAAGCACTACACAGGAATCAGAGCCCACAGAAGCCACTGCACCCCTAACCTGAAGCCCCCAGTCCATGATGATGAGCAGTGTGAAAGGGAGAGGAGACAGGAAAGCAGAAAACAGAAAAAGAAGGTTCGTGTGGTTTTATCTAGAGAGGGAGTCAAAAAAACAAACAGAACCAACAACTTACAAAAGACAAACATTCTACTAAAAAACTACAAGGCAAGTTCAAGCACTGGGGCCCTCACAGTAGGAAACTGGTCACATGGGTAACATCATGAAATTTTACTGCAAAATATCCTTTTTTTTTTCTTATTTGAAAAGACAAATTATTAGCATTTTTAAACAATTTCAATATGTTTAATGGCTGAAAGTTAAGCTCAAACTGTTCCGCTTACTGAATAAAGTGCTAGGTCTGTAAACAGGAATCTTAAGTTACCCCAAGAGTACACTCATTTTAAATTTTACTTGAAAGCGGGATGTACGTTTATTACAATTTCAAACAAAATGCTAATGCCATTAAACAAATGAGGTTTAGGCAAATTAACTGCATTTTAATATTCTGAAAGCCTATGATATAGGACATTGTGTTACGAAACATTGGCTAGAAGTATCAGTTGCAAGTGGGATTTTCATTGCTGTGAATCTCAGGAGAATATTTGTAATTAGTATCATTTGCCTAATACTTCAGGTTAATTAGAATATTTAATTGAATAGCTGTAATCTTCAGAGATGACTATATTATGATCAAATTAGTACCATCACAGCACACGCTGATCACTGCTGCAGCCTGCCTCACTTCTGCTAGCTATTCAGCCCTCTGGAGCGTTCAGCAACATAAGAAAAAATCTGTTTCTTACACTTTTGAATTTTAATGATCCATTTGAACTCTGCCATCAACATTTAATTATTCTAGGAAAAAAAAAGTCCCAAACATGGCTCCCATATGGCATGTTGGCAAATACACTTGCCCACATTGGAGTCTGCACCTCTCCAGCAGCTCTGTGAAGAGATTTAGCTTTTTTTTTTTTTGAATGCAAGAAGGCCTTTTCTAATAGTGTTTGCAAATACGGACCATATGAAGCTTCACAGAAAAGGTTACTAGGATACTATTGAAATACTATTAGGAACAGATGAATTGATTTTTAGAATGTTACAATGGATTTAATCCTGTAATGTCTACTACTGGACTTTTGTATTGTGTCCAAAAGGTTTGAAGGAGTCAGGTGCCTCTGTAACTAAACCTTGTTAGCTAGAAATGCAATTAATTTGGGGGGGAGAAGGGTAAAGGAGGAGAGGTAGAACGGATGGAGAGTGCATACTTAAGTCTGTGCAGCCAAATCACAGATGCTGAGATCCTGACCTAACCAGTTGCTGTTGTTTCTTTTTCTATAAATACATATATTTAGCAGCTGCAGATATTCTAGGGGTTAAACATTCACTGCTGTGGAAGCACTAGGGCCGAAATCCTGTTACACTAAACAAGCTGGATCTGCCCACCTAATTCCTCTCTCATCGAGTATGTGTATCACCAAAAAAAAAATGTCAAGAGAGTAAGCTGGGCATGCTACAAAGGACGTTGTTTACATAGAGGGGTCCCAGGGCTCAGGAAAGCTTTCCTCCTTTCTCCCCTCTCCAAGCTGCTTCAGGATATGCAGCCCAAGAGGTCAGCTCTGTGCAAATCTGTACAACAGCGATGTAAAAACTGATAATGGCTTTAAAATATTTTTGAAACTGATGCTATGCTGCAAAGTTGTGCACAATGAATTATTGTCTGGGAAGGGGAGGGGGATGAAGAGGAAGGGAGATCAATTTTAAGACAGATGCTCTAACCTGCTGCCTGAAAGTGAAAAGAACATAAATATTTCCATGTTTCAATTTGATAGGAACATATTGCTACTTTGTAATTTTTCAGTGTGGTACATAAAGCTGAGGCTTAATTCTCAAATCTGGAGTGTTACTGCCCTACAGAAGACAATAAACTAACAAAATCCTCACAGTCCTTTGCGGGACCATCTCACCTGTTGACACACAAGTAAACAAAGCAGCTAATAAATATTTCAGGAAACTCAGATGTACACAAGGTAGTGCAAGTAAATCCCGAACAAAAAGTTCATTGTTTTCAGTAGGGAGAGAAAGCTAGAACAATCCCTTCCATTAAAAACAAAATAAAAACAGTTTTCAAGAATGTTATTGGAAAAAAATCTCCATTCTGGTAAGCAGCACATCTTTATTTTAATGGATTTTGTTTTCCCACATTGTAAGCACCATATTTTATTTATGCACTTATAAATATTTGTTTCTGCACTTACTAATGATCATTTATATATTGAAAGTTTGTAAGAAAGGCAAAAATGTTCAGTTTCATTATGAAAAACATTCACATTTGTCTCATCGTCTCTCAGAAAATTAGCATGTTTTCAAGTTTTCTTTGAGGTATGAAAATCCTTCAATCGTGGTTAGTATATCATTCCATTAAAAAAATGTTTCTCATCTTTGGTGTCTAATGGATGTTTCATTCATACTCAGTAAAAAACAATTAGATAAAAAAGGCAGTCCTCTCAAATCACTGCCATTAAAATGAAAATTATAAAAGTTACAAATACTGCACTTAAAAAAAGAATCTTAAGATTTTACTCACCTCTTTTGTTCTTATCTTTAAAAATTAAGCAGGAAAAGGTTTAATTTTCAGAGAAAAGCTTTCTATCTGGGCTATATTTACCTTCTAATAAATAATAGCAATAACATTAGTCAGTATTAGACAATAATATACCCTTCCCCAAAACTAAACTAAATTGAAACAGGGCAAAGAAAGAAGTTGTCTTCCTAGGAAGAATGCTTTATTATATAAGCTTTTATTTTCATCCTCCTCCCAAATGATGATTTAATACCCATTCTTAACATGCAAGCTAAAAAGCACCTTGAGAATTCACTTTAATGGCTAGTGCACTGCATAATTGTGGGCTTTCTTGTAAGAAAGCTTGCAAAATTGCTGATTACAGAAAGAAATGAAGAGTGTTCTAAGTACCCAGACTTATATATTGTGCTGCCATGAAAATTGGTCTTAAAAACCTCTTCACAAAACCTGCTTTAGTGTTCTGGATCTAATGCTGTATTTTTATTTTTTAATATGTATATATCTTAAAATACATATTTACTTCTGCTTTTTATAAGCATCTGCTATGAGCAGCTATAAGCAATCACTAATCTTGAATAGCAGCACTGTGATGTAGTTGCCTTCATCGAGGTGCTCCCTGAACATGAAAAACTCCTTCAGAATTAAAAAATCTGCTTCACTAATTGTAGAACAAATTTTCAACAGCTCTCTTTGAGAATCCCAGCTCTAAGTATTCTCCCATCTATTAAACAGATGGCAGATAAGATTGTAAACATATTTGCTTCATATTGAATAGATAGTTTCTGGCATAATACTAATTAACAAATTAAATGACTGACTTTCTGCATCACATTAGAGTTAAAACCACTTTGTAAGTTTGTCTTTGGTAGTTATTTACTTTGACAATAGCGTGCAGTGAAAAACTGCTAAATGTTTTCTTAGCAACATTATGCATTGAGTAGTTTTCTTTTTTAAAACTCTATATTTTATTATAATTCATTTGACTTTCATTACAGTCACTCATTACAAAATGTATGTGCATTTAATCCATTTCCAAGGGCTGCATATTTTTCCAATCCCATTCTGTACTACAATGATAATGTCTTTGGTATATGCAAGTATGCATGAAATTTAGGCATTGTCTTTGCTCATTTTCTGATAGTTTAGCATGGACTGTTCTAAAAGAAGGAAACCTAACAAAATGCTAGCAGTGGCAGATAAGAATATAAAGAAGGTTTCATTTTCCTTCCTTTAAAAAATCTGTATTGTGAATATCTGTTTTATTATGAGTACAAATAGGATTATCTCTATGATGATGGCATGCTATGCTACGATGCTGGATTAATTCATACCTTCTTTGTTCTCTTCATTAATTCATGTGGAGAGCTGGTCACACCAGAAATTCTAATTCCAAATTTCCTTTCACCAGGCTATCATCAAAGCAGAGAAAACAACCACATTTCCCTTTTCGGTTTTGGAAATATTAGGAAAATATTAGGAAAACTGAGTTTACTTTGAAAACCAAACTCATCATTTGTTGTTGAAAATATTTTCATGGTCCAATTGTAAATGTACACAAAATGGCTGCAAAACTCAGAATAGCAAATTTTAAACTTTATTTCAGATTAATTTGCAACTGTCTGTTTTTAAAGAGGACAAACCAAATACCTGAAAAAATATAATATTTTTAAACTTTGGAACTCACAATAAAATTTCTTCAAGAACACAGCTGTAAATGCTGAAACAGGTCAAATTCATTTATTTCCTTTAGAGGTATAATAAAAAGAAACAGTTATATAAATAAGGTGATTAATTCATACATGTTACAGCTGATGCCCAATGTTATTCAAAGATTAAAATACGCCATAGAAGGCAAAGATGATAGACACCTCTTCCCCCTGCTCTCCCTCCCCTCTTCAAGGCAGCTAGCAGTAGAATAAAGAGAGATTTTTTTCAAACAATCAGAGAATGTTAGTCGTGGTGTTGAAAAGCATTCATTCTTCAAATCCAAAACTTCTTGCAGGAAAGGCTTGGTATCATTTAAAAGAGGCAAAATCAAACAAACAAATACATATCTTTAAAACTGTGAGGAGGTTTTGAAATTATTAGTGTTTTCTTCTCTCATTTTTGAAACTATAAACTAAATATTTTGACATGTAAACTCAGTTAAAATATACCTGAAAATGGACAAAAGTGTGAAACCTTTGATAATTATTAGAAAAAAGACTAAAGTTGGCTACTCTCTAAAGTTGATTTTTTTCATGAACTATTTTTGAGAATTCAACTTCTTATCCTGTCTAGGTATGATAAAACATTGGAATTTAAGCAAGTGCACACACCAGAGAACTGTTTTCTCACTCACACGGTTATTAGTTATATTATGGGCAATCATATTCATATTAACATTTCCTATTATCCCACATTATATTTAGTAATCCAGTTGTTCTGAGTACATTTTGATGTATTTTAAGTTTTAGAGTTATCTTTGTTCTCCTCTGTATCATGCTAGAAAAACCTAAAAGCTGAAATTTCTCAAAGGATGTTATAGTTTCAGCCAAACATCTTCCAGGTAAATCACTAGCCCTATTTTCAGTGATCAGATACATAATCCCAGGAATAACCACAAATTTATTACCTACAATTGCAGTCCTGATTTTGCTATTGATGGACTTAAACTAAGTGTTGTGACTCAACCTATTTGACTTTCCTACTGGAAAAGAAAACAAGCAGATGCGTATTCCTCCTGTAGTTTAGGACACAGTATTGCATTACTGAATATGCATACCCACCAAATCAACATAGCTTGTCTGAAAAAGTACAAATCATTGAGGCTCAGCTTCTTACATATTTCTTTTCCTGGATGAAAGCAAGAAAAGAAAATGTATCTGGCTGTAGTACAAATTCATAGCCATTAGAAAGTTTTATAATCATGTGGTGTAGTCTTTCTGTAAGAGTGACACTGCATACATAGTGTGGTACCATTGCAGAGGCACTGTCTGAAATCCCAGAAGCATTTTACCTGTGTTAAGGTAGCACTGAGGTTGAATTAAGTAGCAATCATTTTATTCAGGGCTACTCAGCTCTGGTACATTTGTGCATCAGTATAACTCCTACTGATTCTGGAGCTACGCTGGACATAGCTATTTGCTGCCTGTTCTTCATGCAAGTAGGTTAATGCAGTCTAATTCAGTAACACAAAACACAAGATGATTTGAAAATGATCTTTTTTACCTTATATTGCCTTAACTCCTTACACATGCTACTTCTTGACGTGCACCAAATATACCTTTATGGCAGTTCAGAATCAAATGCTCAGTGCCTAAACAATTATAGATGAAAAAATAATTTGCATTATTGATACTTAAGAATAATTTATGTTGGGAAGCTAAATTCTTCAATGCCTGGAGGTATCAAGACTACCCTCCTGCTCAAAGCAAAGTCTAATTTCCAAATTGTATCTTATTTGCCATGGTCTCATATTATCAGGTTTTGAGTATATTTAAGATGAGGCTTTCAGAACTTCTGAGGGCAACCTGTGCCATTGTTTAACACCTCTTACAGTATAAAATTATTTTCTTATGTTTAAATGGAATTTCCCTTGCTACATTTCCCTTGAGTTGTTGACATTGTTTTTGCTCATGCAGCCCAGTAAGCTATGGGCCTCTTCCCTGTCTTGAGAAAAGAAAGCATATTAATTTTTCCAGAACTGCAGCTTTACAGCCTGCTATTTCCTGGATTTGCCTTTCCATCTTAAAGGTGAATTTAACATTTACTTTTTTTGGAGAATGACTTTACAATGACATTGGGAAGCTGCCTCAGCTGCTGCTGGATGCATCTCATGAAGTCCTATGGATGTCCATTTTACAGAGTAGTCCCACACTTGGTTATCCTCTTTTGCAGAAAGTGGTTCTCTCTCTTAAAGTCTGCCATTAGAAACATGTAAGACTTAAAAGCAGATACAGCTTCCCAAGACACAGAGGAATTCTCAGTTTTCTATGTGACACATCACTTTAGTGACATTCTTTAGTGGCCCATGTTTTCCTTAGCCTCCCAATGTACCTAAAAAAGCCCATACTCTTTCCAGTCCCAACTCCAGCCCAGGTATGGCCATTCAAATTGCATTGCTGCAAGTACACATGATGTTTCTATATTCCTGTTCATGCTTCTACCACCCATACACATCCATTTCCACCTGAATTCAGTTAGGATTTGTGTCTCTGAATAAAAATTAGTAAATGGATTAAAAGAAGGAAATAAATAAAACTAAAAGAAAAAAAAATTCTTAAAAGTAACTTTTTTTTTTTTTTATACTGGCTTCTATAGTTTTCATATGTGAGCTTGAAGCCTTTGATATGTCTTTGGGCATCACAATTTGTACTGTCTTACTCAAAGAAATTGTTTATTTGCACTATTTAAGATAAAGTTAGTCAATGAGAAAAAATGAATTTAGTTTATTGTCAAACAGATCTAAGACTTGAACTAGAAAGACTAGGTGGTAAAACTGGCACAGGACTTAAGCAGAAATTCCTCTCCTGTATGGGCTATGCATTCCTGTTTAAAATTAATTCAAGCTTCTGTATAGCTCATATAAGCCTTTATGAGTTTATAATATAGAAAATATCTGATGCATGGCTATAATAAAATTAAAGAGAAAATCCTGTTATGAATCAACTACATGTCCTAACAGGCTGCTAATTAATGTTCTCCCACTTTTTGTCTTCTGTTTTGCTTACTGTCAATTTTGATGTTACCAGTTACAACTAGAGGCCTGTACAAAATCATGTAAAACTCAGATGTTAGATTACTAATGTTGTGGAACACAGATTGCCTTACATCAGATAAAAACGGCTTGGATGACTTGTGTCTATCTTATTCCCACTATTAATAACATTTGACAGACAAAAATGATTAAAATCCTGAAGGCTCATGTTTGAGCACTCAGAACACAGGACAGAGTATATCTCTTGTCCAGAAGACTGTTTCAGTTGCTTATGTATAGAGTAGCATATTCTTCAACTGGGTGATCACATACTGTTTTTTCTACAAGAACTATGATAAGCAAGGCTCATGTAATGAGGTGCTACTTAATACATTATTTCCCTGTCTATATGCGACTCTCAAATGTTATTTCATATGTCACCCCATAAGACAGAATTGCTTATTACACCTTTGGATTTTCTTTAGCAGTGGTATAAGAATTGTTCTTTGAGATTCATTAACTTCTTTTGAGATACATGGTTCTTTATTATTTCCATTCTACATATAGACAGCTAATGCTTAATAAGATTAAGCTACAGTGTGAGATTTTCTGCTGATTTTAGTGTCTTGATTTAAGATGCAAAGTACCTCAAATTATCAGCTCTAGGCACAGCTGTATTCAAGTCTCATTATTCACCATTTCAAGTTGTCATCTGAAAAGATGGACAATACCTTTACTCTCTCCTTGGAAAATGAATTTATATGACTTGGCTTGCATCACATGGAAACTAGCAGCAGCACAGTCTAGTCCTATATAGTAGTACTCAGTCTACCCATAAAAGCTAGTAATTCATCTAGAAATAACAGAGGTGAAAAGACAGCCTTTGCCGTCACATTCTGATTCAGAAGACCAAGGTCCAGGAGTAAGAGCATTAGTGGCTGTAACAAGTTCTCACATGTGCAAGAAAGCTGAACTATAGCTGCACAGACAGCCATTAGTTCTGTACGTTATTTCTTTGAAAAGTATGCTTTGAAGATTTCATAATATTTCAAGCAAATTATATGTGAAATTACTGTTTAAAAAAAAATGCAAAACATCTGTCTTGTGATACTGTAACAAAACACTGGTCTTCAGGACACAGTTTCTACATCAACTGCATCTAAATTAAGTCATCAGTAAAACTTTCTCAGTAATAGATTATTTATTTGGGTTAACACTAGAGCAGGATTGGTTTCTTGAGAACATTTGCAGCGGTGTGGTATGACCTAGAGAGCTTCTACTTTGGTTTGGGTTTTTTTTTGCAGATTTGGAAATGAGGTGAAGAGAGGATTTGTCTCAGCTCTCTCTGAAGTGTGATCCCTTCTGTCTCACCATTCTGACCTGCCCTTTCCACACTTGTTTCTGTCAATGGTTCCTGACCCTATTTTTTACTCACATTTAGACAATCTCAGGCTTTGTGATCTTCACCCCTATGCAGTTTTCTTATCCAATTTTCCTTCTTCTCATTTCTTCAAGTTAGTCCCTTCAGTATATTATCCCATAACTGGCCTGCTTCTCCTTCTTCTCACCTAGCAAGCTTTCAGGCCACATCTCTGACCCATCATTTTTTTCTTGTTACCTTCCTTCCTTATGGATCCTCTCCCCCAAATTGTTTATCCCAAACTCTACCCAGCCCATGCCAGTTATGTCATTTATTGCTGGCATACAATAATGGTATCTAGTCCTGAAGCCCATTGTGCTCGCTTAGATAGCACTTGCTTTCACCAGCCTTCAACCTAAAATTTACAGCTTCACTTTGAAAATTTGCATGTATCTTCTATTTTAAAACACAGAAAATATGAAGTTCGTGGTAAGATTAATTATTATAATACGAGTACAAGCAAAAACATACTGTATACTGTATATTGATCAATCTCTCTGCATTCATGATTTAATCTTACAAAGTACTTATAAATGTGCTTAATTCTTAGCATTCCAAATAGATTGAGTAGAAGTAGCCAGCTAAGGCCAATGGTAAATAATATTTCTGTTTAGATGTTCAGCTATACTTAAAATCGAACATTTAAAAAATGTTTCTTAATATTATGCTAAGCTCAACAGAATTTCCAGTCTATTATACCAATTTACAAGAATGTGTGTCTCATGCAGTGCAAAGGATATATTCTTTTATTTTATAGATATATTTTATAGATTTATATTAAATATATGTATAAATTATTTAAATTATTATATAGATATATTTTTTTTAATATTTTCTGTTTGTGTATATGTGGTCCCAAAGCACCATACAAGTTATTAGTTCACTGAAAAGCATGTTTCAAAAAAAAAAAAGCTTTAAAATGTTGCAAGTGAATAATATAAGCTTTTTGCAAATAAGTATAGTAAGTCCAGATAAAAATAGACAAAGCAGATTTGCCCTATGTCAAGTCAGCTTGAAAGGTTGGTTCACTTAGGCCATAGTTTACAGAACAGTGGCAGCATGCTAGATTTTACATCTGAACAGCACTTCCACAGCTTTTCAGGTATTTTGTCAGTCCCATAAAGACAGATCTTATGCCTTGCAAATTGCTGAGAGATTGTAGGAAAGCAGGTCTACATTGTGGATAATTTCAGCTGCATACTTTCGATACCCAGATCTGCTGTTATCCTAATTTATATGATTCAACCAAGTTATCATTGATTACTCCACTACTAGCTCTACATTTATCTTCAGCCATTGGTGGGCCTACTTTTGCATAAAGTCTTGATGCACCTGTCTAATGTATCTAGTTACAGATATGAAAAAAACCTTGGCAAGGTCCCTTGGCTCTTTGTAGCTTCTAAGTAGCTTTGCAAATCTGTCTGGTCTTGATGCAAAGCATATAGCATGAACAGGCCCATTATTTTCAGTGCAACAATATAGCTTGGTTTTAAGTCTCGTTGAAACTAATCATAGGCATAAATGCATTGGCTGGACAGGAAATGGATTGCTGAATTGTATTAATATGTTACGGTGGTGAATCTAATCATTCTGTTGCTCACTTATATGTGGTAGGTAAGACAGTCCAGCCGAGGCAGAGTTTTGACTTGTTAACCATTCTTAGAAAGCACTTGCCTTTCTCCTTGCATTGTTCCTTTTACACAGGTCTGAGTATCTGAACATGGAACAACCATTGATATAGTACACTGACAACATAAGGCTTCCCTAGAGGGGAGAGGGAACTAATTACTCTTTCAGCTATGGTCAGTGTCACAAGGTGAAGGACCTTTCAAGAACTTTCCTTCTTTTTGCTTCTTCTTTTCTTTATCTCTAAGTCAAAAATATCACTAAATGATTTGCTTTCCAGAACCATGATATAAACATTTCTTATTATGTTTAATGAGCATGGGAAATAGGATTTATAGTTCCATATATCAACAAATAATATTTATTCATACTACTGTAAATAAAAATTAGCTATTAACATATCAAATTACTTTCAAAACCTCAGTACTTGAATCTAAATTAAAACTCAGTAAAGTGTATCTCTTAAAGCTATCAAGTATTAAATTCTTTTCTTACAAGCTGAATAAAACCCAACCTAGTTTAGGGAAAAAAGAAGATATTTATTCAGTATTATTTGTCATTTGTCCTTATAATTTTTAATTAAAAAAAGAAAAACAACAAACCGTAAAACACCACAGTATTTATGGCATATTTTATTGTGATACAAGGCAGATAAAATGTAAACAAGCTGTGGGAGCATTGGTGTTTAAGTTGTTGCAGAGTCAATTTCCAAGTTTGTAAATATCTTGCCCAACTTCACAAATATGGAATTTCTTATTTTGAAAATAAAATATATTTTTGAATATAAAGCCCCAGGAACTGGAAAACTTGTGTTGCAGGTTTATCTTTTGTTCATTTTAAAAGGAGAGGGTTCCATTTTTTATGCATTCAGTATATCAGAGAATGGGAATTTTGCCTGACACTTGAAAATACTGTCACACATTGCCCACCTGAACAAGAAGCAGACATTGCTGCTGATTGAACAGCAAAGTTTCACACTGATTTCAATGTGCTTTTTATTTTATCCTTTATACATAAAATAAAACTGTATTGATACGAGATAGGAAATCCTTTCTGTTCTTCAGAAGAAGAGACTAGAAGAAAACATTTCGTAAAAGCTAGAGGCTGTGAATAACAACAGGAACCTGGCTCTTTCTGGGCTTAATAACTTTACAGCACCATTGACTCTTGGCTTCTGCATTAGAAGTATGTGCAGGAGTATGCTGAGATGTTGACTACCTGTACCTATACACAGAAATAAATCTACTCTTTACAAAACATCCCTACAGTTTCTGTAGTTTAGAAAAGTCTGAGTGTTTGAGAAAAAAAGTGAGCCTCTGTTACTTGTGAAGTTCTTCCTTTGTCAGATTGAAAATAGTTCAAGTTTTGACATTTGCTTGGATTTCTGGAGACAAGTCCAAAATTTGAACAGAAAAGTGTGGAATGATTAAATACAGAAAGAAGCAGATTGGATTCTGCCACTAGTAATAGAAACGAATCATGCACCTTTTGGAATAACAAGAGAAATGGTAAACTCTCAAGGAATGGGCCCTAACTGCACAGGAGTAGCTGAAAGCATATACAGAACAAGTGTAGAACATGACTGTCTTCCTTTAGAAGTCTGGTGGAAATATTATAACCAGTCAGAACCTCCTACTTCATATTTAGAAAACCAAATGTTTTTCTTTCCTAGTGTGAAAGTTCTGAGTACTTGGATGCTGTGCAAGGTGTGTAGCTGGTATCAGCCCATCAATACACATTCACATCTTCCATGATAATAACATCTCTTCTTCCTCTTGCTGCGTGGAGAGAAGATCCTTCTCAGAGCACAGTATGTCATACAAAATAATAGAAATAAAAAATCTGCAATGTAAGGACAAGAATATTCATGATAATTATTATTACAAATTTAATCTGATATTTACTTAAATTTTCCTCAAATATCTATTGGTTTATATTGCTTGCACATGGACATTTCATTTAATTTTATAACATCACTAAAACTAGAAATAATCTTAGCAATGTAATTCAAAGCTTATACACCATAGTGTTCATCTATGTGGAATTTCTTCTGCACCAAAGTAATTTTGTGAGTGCTAGCATTGTGTGAAAATTCCTTGACAAAGTCATGCAGGTGCTTTTTTATTTTTTTTTGGTAAGTAAAGTATGACAACAATTTTTTAGGCATTGAATAAAAGGCAGACATTTTTTGGGAAGAGGCAAGGTTTATTATTTTTTGGTCTAAGTATTCTTCCTAAAATGGATATATGTAAAACCGATAGAATTCAACTATCCACATGTGAGTTTCCTATGTATCATTTTCTTGGGAATACTCCAGTCAGAAGATTAGGTTTAATGGAGATTACAACACTCCTCTTCCTACACCCCTCCCCACAAGTGTTATAAAACTTTTTACACTATAAACCATTAGTTGGACTAAGGACTCTGGCAATGAACCCAAATTAAATAGGGATTAATATGGACCACTGAATTCGTTTACACAGAAGGAAGGGGACTTGAAAGGAAATGGGTGAAGGTAAGTAGCTCTTTTTTCCATTTGTCAGTCCCGAGAACTAGGGTCTGTTTGCTCATATGGTGGCCACACCTACAGAATACTGCTGTAGTACATCTAGGTCTTATTTATTCTCTTGTCTCTGGCATAATACAGTAAAAATCCCAAACTATCAAAAACAAAACAAAGAGCGTGAGTAAAACCGTTGGTTGAAATATACCAGGAGAACTCTGTGAAATACACTGATTGTGAGTGTTTGCAGACTTGAAGTGGTTGTTTACCCACTTCTAGATCCAGCCATTTTAGTTTGGTCTGAGTTTGTCTTGAGTTTCAGATCCCTATGGAACCTAGACTCTAGACATGCTCCACAAAGTGATTTTCAACTTTTTAGTTCAGCTGCCAGCTTCAGATGTTCCCCCGGATGGTCCCTCCTCCACTGTCTGACCCACACCCGGCTCTCAGGAGAGCTTCATGTTCCATGTTTTTTCTGAAACAACATGTAAAGCAGTCTGTCTCACCCAGAGCAATCTCCCCCTCCTTCCTGTAAAGCATGACAAAGAAGTCATTTGTTATCTGCAGAAAATTGTGGGTCTTTTGGTATTCAATTAGTAATGTGTACTGCATGTCTTTTGAAGTCATAAACATGTTTACAGAAGCTGGAGGCTCTTCTGAATGATGTGTTTCTTTTCCTGGTTTGACTGTTGGCTGTGCACCAGTTTGTATGTATTTAAAATCTGGGGGGGGGGGGGGAAAAGAAAAAAAAAAAATTAAAAAAAGCAATTGCTAATCCATTGCATTAACTAAACTTCTCTCTTATTGGTTATTTTTCTAATAATCTTTCTAACTTTAATGACAAGGTGGTGAATGCGGAAAGGTTGCACTGAAATAATACACAACTCTCTTAGACATCAAAANAATCTGCATCTGTTCCAGAGAAACTTGAAACTGAAACACTTATGTTTAACTGTGAAATTAATTTGGAAAGGAATAGAAAGATACAATATATCTAGGACATTTGTTGAAACCCCTTAGTTATGTGGTGGTTGCTTTAGCTTTAATATAAGGACTAAGACTTGTGACTCCTCAAGGAACATGCTACCCAAAGAACTTCTGAGTTACTCTTTCTTCCACTCCATGAATATTTAATTACTTAGACAAACTGTTCATAACAGGAGAAACTAAGTAGGGCAGGATCATTGTGTATCATTCCTGGTGTGTGCCTTCAACCCATTGAACAGCCTCTTTTCCAGCACAGACAGAACTTTTGTTAACTGGAGTTTTCATTTAAACTGCTTAATTCTCAGAAAATGTGTGAAACTAATGAACATTTTCACCAGAGTTTAGTTTGTAATTTACTGAATCTTCCCAAAACCATATTAGTAAAAGTGGTTGAGAAAAACAAGTATTTGTTTTTATGGGCGTCATTCAGGAGTCCAAATTTACCATATATTCTCATCAATGTATGTGTAATCCTGAAGAAAAAACCCCAGAATTTTCTTCCTCTTCAATTCTTCCATGGTGCTGTCACTCCTTGTGCAAATATGGGAAAAATGCAACATAATAAGATATTTTTTATGTGAATAGTTTGCTTAAAATTGACAATGAAATAGTTTTAGAGCCAAATTTAAGTTTACATTATTAATTTTATGCTGCAGTTCTTCAAAGTGCTTTTTGTAGTCAGTTACTATTTGAAAATTAAATTATTTCATTTTGAAACTTATGCTGTTAGGCTTTTAATATTTCCCTACACATCAATGATGAAATTTACTTCTTGCCACCCAACAGCATATTTTTTGTCTACACTGTACCAGCCTATGTAGACATGACCATTTCCAAAGCCTTTGTTCTGGAAATATGTGTCACATCTGTTACTGCAATATAATTCTTTCATTCTATTTATGTGCTTTAGCTGAGTAGTACAGATATAACCCTGTTTCTTTACAAAACAAAGCATCCATATTGTCTGATTACAAAATTTATTCTCCCCAGCATTTATTTTAGAAGACTATATACAAGTAAGAGACCATTTCCTAGTCCTTTGTGACACCATCTTCCTCTGGAAGGTTTATTTGCCATTAGTAAATAAAAACTCCCAGAAGATTTATTTGCCATAACTTGCTCTTAATTATTTAATAAATACACCTAGTGATATATTTCATATAATAACCAAATGATGCTTCATATATTGTTATTCTTGAAAAGTGAAGTTTATTTTTCATCAGCAAATAATAAAAATCAACTATATGAGGTTTTACCAAAATGTCCAGAGAGCAAGGTGAGAATAGAAGACTCTTTTTCATGAATTCAGAGATTTTGGAAATTTAAGATCTCTAGATGACATACACGGTGGTGATTCCTATAACAATAACCTGTAACTTCATCTTCATTATTGTATTGCATCAGTGAGTCTTTCTGAGATTTCAGACAGCATGTTGCAAGGATTCTGATGTTGCACCTGATGTCTGTTACTGCTGCTTTTAAAATCAGTGCACAGAACAATGCTTCAAAACTGAACTGGTCATACTATTACTGAAAATGACAACAAACATGCTGACGCCATTTGAGAATTTTGATTTTTTTTTTTAATTACTTTTGAAATTTTTGATATACAGGTAAGAGTTATCTATGAACCAACCACCACCTACCTCCTAAGTGATAAACATGGTCAGGTTTCACTGAAAGCAAAGTGGCAAAATGAGCTCAGGAGCTTGCAGCAGCTATTGCATGATCTTTCTTGGCTTTAATAAAAATTCATAAATAGATTCAAATTAAGTTAAAAGAAAAAGGACCTGTCATAGCAGAAAGAACCATTTTTTCTTCTCACACAAAAGGAAAAAAAAATAAATAAGTTCAAAGACATCTGATACTCGTACCTTAGCCTCCAAAAAAAAAAAAAAAAAAAAAAAAAAAAAAAAAAAAACAAACCAAAAAACCCCACCAAAACACAC
>NDXB01017066.1:66389-82821 GCA_002631895.1 Agapornis roseicollis
AAAAAAAAAAAAAAAGGAAAAAAAAAATCATGAAAAGAACCTACCTCTGGGTGAGTCCCAAAATATTTTTTTTCTTTTGGGGAGAGAGTAATTTGGGAGGAATTCCATCCTTATTGATTTCCCCAGAATTGCTATTATATTTATTTATTTATTGTGCAGCTAAGAAAACTCACTGTGGGTATGTTGGATCACCCTCTGTGATGTGGCAGTACACATAAAATCAGTGGCTTTCTGTAACTCCCCTGCTTAACATTCAACAGACAGGGAGAGGATCTAAATGTAAAACCTGGCTCTGAAACACCGCTGTCAACTTCCTGCCCTCCGATAAATGATCCAGAGCTACTCCACATCAGGATGGAAATGTGTTAGGCACTAAAAACCACTGCTTGCATGACATCATTCCATAACAGATTACACTGTAATGTTAGGAATGTAATCATTAGCATTTAAACATGCATAAAATTTAATTAACCTACTTACCAGTTTGCTTAGAACTTTTGAAGGGCTACCTAGAGTCCTCTCTAAGCATTTTATTGCAGAGTTTTGGAAAGCTCACAAAAGAGAGAAGTTCACTGGGATTTTTCTCCCTAAAGCTGATGAGCCATGACAGATGAGCAGATGACCCGAGTTAATTATTATTGAATTCGTTATTACTGCTTTGTTGTCACCCAGCTCAGCCAGGGTAAAATGATGACAGTAGGTATCTCATTAAAACAGCTGTTTCAATTATGTAGCGGCAAATATTTAAAAAGCGGGCCTTCCAAGTTTAAAGCTGTTAGCAAAGTTTGTTTGTGCTGGTTGTGCCAAGATTCTTTGACCAAAAAAGGAGCGGAGAAATATAGTGTCCATCTTAATTGGCTGGGGTAGGAGAAGAGGGATGCTAAGCAGCAGAACATAAAAGGTTGAATGTGAGCACCATACAAATTTCCAGAGTTTGCGTGTGAATTAGTATTTTCTCATCTTTGGCTAGATTCAGTTTTGTTTACTGTACATCAGTTACACTCAGAGAGTGCAGTGTAATAAAAAAGCAGTGTTTGCATTAATTTCTTTCCAGCTGGAGGAAGTGATATGACTGTAAGATTTGGTTTGGGTCTTTTGTTTTGTTTTGGGGATTTCTAACGGTTTACTGTTTACTAGCTGACATTCATATTTATTCATTTTAAGCATTAAGGGTTTTATTTTCCCTCCTTCATAGACAAGAACAAGTCCTGTCTCAGATGCTGTTTCGAAGTCTTTCAATAGCCATTTTGATCTCAAATAGGAATAAAAAGTTTATTTTATTGAACTAGCAATTTCCCTGATACAGGCATGGTCACATTCTTCATTCATTTAGAATGAGTACATTTCTCTGAACTGAGTGCAATGTTATCTCTCTGCACTTAGGTTTTACACCTTTCTGTTTCCATGTTGGTTATATATCTTCAGAATGAGTATAAAAACATAAAGATGCTTGATATTGACTTAACTTGAACCATTCTCAGAAGGCCATCCTACAGGTTATCAACTAATTTATGATTGAGATGTGTTTTATAATAATACAATTCCTCTGACAAGTGTACTGCCTACAATAACCTTCAAATTATTGAAGCAAATGGCCCAGTGTCCATTGAGACCAAGACTGCATTTGGTCTAATGTATCTACCCAAGGTGACTGATCACTTTAACAATTTCTGTAGCTGCAGCTATAAGTTGCATGCACTCAGTGGCCCGTTCAACTAAAAATCACCTGCCTCCCTGGAGCTGATTAGAGATGGCTGGGCACTAAACAGCAGCACACTCTCCCAGTCGTGTGGATTTTAGAAATGCAAACACTGCTGTGTCATTATGCTTCTTACTGATGACAGCTACCAAAGCCAGGATTTCCTCAACTTGTCCTGTTTCCCAACATGAATTCTATATAGGTAGAAGAGAGAATTTTTGGCCACCTTAATGGTTTATGGATATTCAAGAGCCTGCTTTTAGCAGTTGTTGAGCTGCTGGCAGCAAATTTTAGATCAGTGGTCATTGTGAATATGGAGATTATCTCAACAGCTTGAGCATGGTATGTCCAGCCTGTCCAGAAGTAATGCTGAGGGTTAGGATGTCCATTCATTGTCTATTCTGTGTATACAGACAGTGTTGGACTTACTGAAAATGGGCAAAATATAATTAGTGGAATTAAAACATCCTATGTGTAAGTATGACAGCCCAGTGACAGTCTCTTTAATGTTAGCTCAGGAGCATTATGAATTTTCCGACTCACAGAAACACATAAGGAACATCCTTTGAAGGTTACTATGTGTGCATTTTACCGTTAGCCCAAAGAACTTGAGAGAATGGTCTCTCCTGTTAAAAAGAAAGTCATGTACTCAGAAGACATAAAGGGCGATATATAATAATCCTTAAAGCAGAACAGTCACTGCAGTTTTCTCAAGACTAAGTGATCACTATTAAAATATAGCTATTTTTCAGAGGTAAGACAAAAGCATATTTCTCATTACCACTATTTTTCTTTATTTTTAGAGTAAATAATGCCTGTATAACACCAGTTTGGCATGTGCTTGGTTATTAATTGCTTCAATTTTGGAGAATCTAATGTAATTGCTGCTGAGTGGCTCTTCTTTCCCACCAGTCCTGTCTGGTCTCTTACAGGGAAAAAAAAAGAAACCAACCAAAACAAAACAAAGAAAAAACCAGCATTCTTGGATAAGATATGTTTATAAACCTCTATATAGATATTGTCACTGCAGTGAAGAACTCTTACAAGGTGTCCAAGCATCTAAGCTAATTATAGCTGGAGGATAAATCTCTATATTTATAAAAGAGTAGATGAAACTTTGGGGAGAGGGAAAAGGGCTGTCTTACGGGTATCATCATTGTGAAAGCAGCTTGAGTTAAGAAAGAGCATCTGAAGTCTTCATCAGGAATTATAAATTTCCAGATCTCGTTGTTCCAATTGCAGCCTTTGGGCACAAGTAAATATCCCAGAATGAAACTGAGCCACTTTCCTCTGTTTTCTACACAGACTTCCAAATGGCTTAATTTTAGTAGTAATCACAATTGTTCATATCTCACATGGTAGTAAATATGCTGTACATTTGTACTAAATTCAGGGGGGTGGGAAAGACTTTATTATATATTAGGGAAAAAATTGTCCCCATCTAATACAAATTTTTATCTTTAAGGTAACAGCTGAATAGCACATGCAAGGTTTACTTTCTAGGCAGAAAAACTGCTACATTGCAAAGGATTACAAATGAAGTCAGACCTTCCAGGAACATGAAGGCTCACAGTAACATACCTGCTTTCTGCTGATTATGTACTAACTGCAAAGGGAGCAATCCCAGGTGGAAGCGTGGGAGAAGCATGATGACAAGGACCATGTAGTGGGAGTGTTAACACCCAGTGCCCTTTGCTGAGGAGTTGGATAGATAGACTGCCATCACTTCCATTCCTGTGAAACAATCTTTTGTGAGAAGAGGGGGGGTCAAACCCCCCAAACAGTCAAGGGGATTTGTAGCACTGATTAGAAACAGGAACTCAGGCTGTTACTTGATAGAAATTCAGCCAGCTTTCTGGTTTGTTGGTTTTGGGGCTTGTTTTCCAGCAAGACAATTCCCAAGAAATACAGATATTAGAAGCTCTGTAGAAGAGTTTCAAAAAGTAAAAGAGAACCAAGGGTCTCAGAAAGAAGTCTCAGCTCTTGCTTACATGTGGAAACCTGTGATTTTGTGATTTCTCCTAGGAATGAACTCAATACTTTTGTCTGATCCAGGTTTTAAGTTCATTTGTTAACACAGTAAAACAATGAACCTTCAAAGTAGAATCTCAGGGTATAGTGCAGAAAGATGCAAACCCATGCCATTTTGAAATAGTTATGAGATTTAGACATAATCTAAAGATTCAGGGAAAGTGAATTGTTATGGGAGGTTTTGCTGTGATCTGGTTTGTTTTGGTTCTTTTTTTCCTTATTAGTTTTTCACTTTCTTCATTGCTTTCCCCAATTTTACAGTTACAAATTACAGCTCTTATGGTCAGATAGGCATGTTTGTTGGTAACTGGAGTGTTATTATTTCTTATCTTAAATAGATTTAAAGCTTAAATCTGTATCAATTTTTGAGGTAAAAATTATTTTGAATAGTTTCATTCAGCCATATATGTACACTGATCTACAACTACCCATGTGTTTTACCTGATGAGTTTTGTAACTTTTCTCCAGTAAAATATCCCATAATATTTTGAGTTTGGGTTTTTTAATTATTATTTAGAGGTTATCAAAGTATCAAGGACCTGCTATATTATCCAGTGTATCTCTTTGTTTGTTTGTTTGGTTTTTTTTTTTTTTCCTAAGTGGCTTTTGTTTAAATAAATAATAATTAAATAAATAAAAAATAAATAAATAGATGAAAGAAAACTATTTTTAAGAATAAGCTCATCACATTATAGCAGTTTTACTCCTCTGTCTTCATTAACTTCACTGATGNTGTATCTCTTTGTTTGTTTGTTTGGTTTTTTTTTTTGTCATAAGTGGCTTTTGTTTAAATAAATAATAATTAAATAAATAAAAAATAAATAAATAGATGAAAGAAAACTATTTTTAAGAATAAGCTCATCACATTATAGCAGTTTTACTCCTCTGTCTTCATTAACTTCACTGATGATTATTTGGCAACTGTTTGCTGTGGCTTTGTTCTGAACAGCAACCATAAGAGATATTTTCAAAAATGCCAATGGGACTGAGAATTGTAAATCACATTTCCAAAGCAATTTAGGAAGAATTCAGGCTTTCAGAAGTGTTGTCTTTAGGAGGCATGTTTTGGTTTAGCTTGAGTAAGTATCCAAAGGGCAAGTGCTTATCAGAATAAATAACTCTGGTTTTAAAATCAAGTTAACTATTTTACTTTTAGATATGTTTAGAATTTTATTCGTGTAGTTTGAGTAGCCTTTGTCTGAGTTTTATATTATTATGTACAACATGACCAAAACTTGACCTGCTTTTGGAGTTTCTTCTTTGATCACTGTGTATTTGTTTGGTGCTTGTTATTCAGAGATTTCAGTGGCAGAGCAGCAATAGCGTAGAATCACTAGAACATTTGGTTACAGTACAAGATGCAGTATTTAAAAACAAACTGTTGTTGGCAGCACTTACTTCCTACCACTCTATTGCTTCCCCTCTGCATGGATGGATTTTACACATTAGCTTTAATCCCATTAGTAAGATATTTTAAAGTTAAGTTTATTAACGTTTTACCAGTTAAAGCATTCAGCATGCTGAGTAGATTTTTATCCCATATGTGCTGATTAAATATAGCCTTCTCAGCTATGACCTCAACTGTCAATAATTTTCCTCCAAACAACTTTCATCATTCACTCCCCAGATATCAGACTTCACCTCACCTTTTCAGTCTATCAGACACCCACCTAAAATCTCTGAGTTAAATGATGCCTACCTCTATATGTCCTGTAAGGCATTTAATTTCTTAAATTTTCAAACTTTTTTGGAATTACTTCTATGTTTGTTTAAATTCACAGCTTTTACATTAAAATCTGAAGTCCCTGTGTATTTCTGTTCCATCCTCTGAAGGCACTGGGAAACATTGATCAATTTAGGGTCTGGAATAGCCCTTAATTCCTATATTCAAGTACACAATACAGGTTTAGGCCCATATATAAACTTAGGTTACAGTGTGAGCAGTTCTGAAGCTTTCCAATATTAGCAGTGCATTATTTACTAGAAGCAGAATCTGTGCAAACACATTCCTCCTCCCAGTTTGTAATCATATACAACTTTCACAGAAATATGAAGTATCCTGAGTGCCAGAAAATTCTTAAGGAAAGACATTCAATACATTAGAGAATGTAACCCATCAACATAGTTAGATACCTCTCTAGGAGTTTGCTGTATGCCAAGCATGGAGAAATTGTCTATTATTTCAGTAGCTTCTACCTCAGACTTTTTTCCCTGATATTTCCTCAATCCTGTTTTCTAGTCTATTATTTTGATCTTGTACTGGTTATTGCCCCATGACAGCAACCAGATGCATGGAGTCGTACTCCTTCATGGGGGCTGCGTGCATCCACCTTTGTCTCAGTATCATGTATTACAGCACCAGTACTGAGCATCAAAAACCCCTCCTTTCTTTTCTCTCTTCCTCCACTCCTCCCCTCCTCTTGCTCCCCAGATATTCCATTCTCCCAAGGAAGCAACAATAGCAGAAGTCTCTCCTGATTCATTACCATTTCATAGTAAGAACGGTACTTTGTAAAACCATAGGCAAGCACAAATGTTGAGGAAAGGACATAATACATGCAGATTTGTCATGAGTTTTGTAATTACCTTTGCATTCTTCAAGGAATCCCAGAAGCATAAGGAAGGAAGGAAGTAGTGTTGGTTTGGCCCCAGATGACTTTAAAACTATAGTGCATTGCATTGCGGGATCCTATTAATAATTAAACTATCTGTCACTTACAAACAACATACATTCCAAATTAAATTTAAGCAAAAAGAAAAAAAAAGATCATTTGGGACTGAATAAGCAGGCTTCAGAGAGAAATAAATAATAATCAAACATCTGTGTTCTAAATAGTACGTGCTTTATCAGACAAACAACTGTTACCATCTCATTGTATAAAATGGCTTGGGGAAAACACCGTAGCTCAAAAGCAAAGTCTCGTTAGAAAAGGGAAAAAAAGTTCATTAACAAGTCAGGAAGTGATTGAAAGTTGCCATGTTGCTGTATTGCCTTTTTCCTCCATTGTCTCTGCCAGCAGTAAAAACGTATTTATTTTAGTACTCGATTCAGTGGACGAATGACTACTTGAAAGCTAAGGAAAAAATGCTAATTGCATACATTTGCAAAGTACAGCAGCTGAAACTTCCAAGTATTCTGAGCATCAAAATATGATCCCATCTTCTTACTTGCTGAGTTTTCAAGCACCTTGACTCCCATGAAGGTTATAGGGTTTAGTTTTGCAAGGGAGGAGATAAAGATACTGAATTAACAAATAGGTGAAGAGGGAGAACTTACCATTTCCTCCATGCTGCCAAGACATGCTGCTAAGGCATGCTGCTGACCAGACATTAATGTATCACTAATATGCACAAGGGGGAAAAAATGACCCAAATAAAATGGTAATAAATAATGATGCAGTGCTCTAATTAGCCTTGTGTAATATTTCATAACACACAGGCTATTTTTGTCCTCTCTCCTTTCCTTGCATTCATCTTTCCACCTCTTGGAAGCCATTGGGATAGCATGAGATTGCAGGATAATAAACCAAATAAACTCATCATTTGGACTTTAACAGGATGACTTTCTGTGTGTCTCCTACCATTACATGCCCTTTCTCCACACGATATCACACTCTCAACTGTATCATTATGATTGAGGAACAGTAGTGGATAGCTACAAATGATCCATGACAAGATCATACACAAAAATCTGATTACAATATACAGAAAGCCTTAAATATTTCTTATTACTGTTAAGAGGGCTTTTTCTTTTTCATTTTTTCCCTGAACTCCAGCACTTGATTGTTGCTATGCCTGCATGTCTGCAGGTTAGTATTCTGCTACCTTTTGAGCAAGCGGCTGTCTGTTTGTCTACTCCTCAGGTAACTGTGTTAAAATATCCTATTCCAGCTGTAACACTTGTTTTACAAGAGCCCTGGTTTTGTCTGACACAATATGGAACAACATTTGTCATTCGTTATCAGGGGTGATATATTTGTTAGCCTGCAGAGAAACATCTGCTGTGCTTTAATCTCTAGTGTGCAGGCCAATATTCATAGGATACAGCTGCATAAAATCACAGTATTAGATGGGGCTGTCCAGTCTGACATGAAGGCTAGCTGGCAGGCAGACAGAAACAGATTTTATTATCTGCCTTTTACATATTTATTTATGTCAAATATTTCTGAGAATCCATACATTAAAGCCCTTTTTATGCTTTGTTGTTTTGTAGTGACAAGTCATCGACAGCCAAATGAGAAATTTATGTTACATATTTAATATGGACATCTGAATGATTATCAAATCTATAGAAGCCAAGCCTGCCCAATCACCCCTAAATAATGGATGAGAAGTGGATGTGACTCAATTTGTTCAGTATAAAACCTAGACGACCTCTGTCTCTCATTTCATCATTGCAGCACTGTCATTATTTGCTTCTATTCATCTCACTTGGCATCACTCAATAAAATCTGCACATGATAAAGAGAATAACCGTGGTCAATAGTAAGAATGCAGGAGGAGGAAAAATGATCATTTCCTCTCCTCACAGGTATGGTGCCATGATGTATGTCATCATGGCTTTCAAACTTCACAAGGATGTTGGTATGTAGTCGTAGTAAAAGAGGAGACAAAAACTTCAATGAGATGGTTGGATGTAGGGAGGAGGGATGGGCTGAATTAATGTCCTTTCATTTAGTTTGTGGATTTATAGTGAGGAAATTTTTAAGAGGGATTTAAAATAGTAGAAAAAAAGACACTGAAAATATGGCTTTATTTAAAATAATTGCAGAAACAATCTTGCAAGGGAAAGATGGCGTAAGTATTTTATAGAAGTTGCAACAAATTCCTCTACTGTTATCCATCAAAGGTTTGATGGCCTCATGAAATGCGTTTTTCATTGAGACTACCAAAGAAGTACTTGTAAGAACAGACTATGTTAAAATTACAGGTGAATGCAAAAATCTGTAGAAGAGGAAGTATAGAGACCCAGTTGTGCAGATCAGATTTTGAAAGTAAATCATGCTCTGAAAATATTTCAGTAGGGCTGTCTTTGATGTGAAAGCTTCATATCTAACATTAATATATCCACATTTCTTTCAAAGGTCCCATAGCTGGGTTGATATGTCAACAAGCGAACACAAGGATAACAAAGATTAACTTCATGTGCATAGAGATAAGTTTTCTGGTCACAAAAATGTCCAAAGTGTGTAACTAGATTTCATGGTGGCAAGGAAGATGACCTGTGTCATGCTTAACAGCTCAGTGGAGCACACTGTAATTTTATAACTCATTATTCATATAAATATCCTACAAGAGAGTTACAGAAATGGACATAGCTACAGAAGGTTACAGTGAAAAATGATAGGAACAGAAGGTTAAGAAGGATATAAAGGATAGGAAATAGTAAGCAAAAAGCAGGCAGAACTGGGCTGCAGTGTGCCGGTTAAAGATTGGGTTACTGCTGCATTTAAGAAAGGAATGGAGTCAGTGAGTCTGAGGATGTTGGCTAGACAGTTGCAGACTATTAGTGCAGAAGCAGCAGCAAAGTATCAATCTGCAAGTTTGAAAGGGATGAGTAAGAAGCATTGGGAAAATAGGTAGTAAAACAAAAAAGGAAAGCAGAGGCATAAAGGAGATGGGATCATAACAGGTCAAAATAGAAATATTAGCATAGGATTTGAAACTAGAAGCAGCACTGTATAATGTACAAGATGTGGCCTTATATGAGTGAGAAGTGACCAAAGTGGCTTCACATATCCAGACTATGCAGACATTTATCTTGGAGTTGTCAAGTTTTTTTCTCAAGTAGTTCAGCAGAGTGAATTGCAAGTCAGTGTCACATGTAAGGGATCTGTCATTCAGAGCAAAGCAACACAGGCCACAAAGAAGAATCTGTGGTTGACTTTGAAGCAATTTTAGATGAACAGAAGAGTCTCACAGTTGAGGATAATATTTGAAATGTAACTGTCTTGCCATAAAGGAGTGTGTTTGCTTTAAGAAGAATTAGCTGCAGAGGATGTAGCGGGAGGCAGAGATCAAAATGTGTGTGGCAGAAGGAAAGGAAAGAAGGAGATGGACCATTAGGATCAGAAACAAGATGCAGATGTCTGTTAGAAGAAAGTTGAGATACATTACAAAATAACTTGACAATTGTATAAAAAGAACAAAGAAAAGGGAACTCCCAGGTTTGGCAAATGTCTAGAGAAAAACACAATTCTGTAAGCTGTTCACCTAAATTCAGCTGAACTGGCACTAAGTGGAAGACATCTCAGTGTTCAAGATTAACTTCTGTGAACTCTTTATGGAAGAAAGAGGGAGCAAAGGTCAGAGAGGGAAACCAGGCCTGGCAGGAGCATTAAGAGTTGTAAAGCTAGTAAGCAACAAAAAGGGGATAAGTAATGAAAAGGTATTTGGTGGGAGTGTTCAGAGACAGAACCTGCCAGAGGAAATAATTATATTTAGATGATAAAATTATGTTAAATACTTATCTATGTGGGCAGGTGATGGTATGGGTCTTTCAAGAAGGGAGGAATTCTGAGTTCTTAAATTGTAGTAGATGCTGCTGTAGATGACAGCTGTACCTGAAGCAGGAGACAGATTACTAAGTAAAGTGCAGGTTAAGTACTGAGTTTTAAAACTGCTTTTTAAGAAAGATCAGAGAGAACTTATCTGTAGGATATCTGGGGTAGGCAGTGAGGACAATGGAAGAATTCTCAGTATGAGACAGTGAGAGAAACAAGATGACGTTGCAGAGGCAGATGAGGTTGAGGAAGAGATAAGAATTTCCCATTAGAAACTATAAGAAATTAAATATGATATCTGCAGACAAGTAACTAGCCTGGCAATATAAATATAAAATTACTCTTTAAAAATAGAAATTGTGAATATGAAAATAATGGGAAACGCTGAACTGACAACACAAGAATTCCTGTGGAAATTTCTCACTTGTCTTTAATGGGGCAAATTTATGCAAATGAATTTAAACCTATGAGCTTCTACAGCAGATTTATTTATTTCCTTTTCTCCATGTGGACAATGTAATCCTACTATTAAAAGCCAAAATTAATATAAAAATTAAAAAGGTGCCACTTTCCTTCTTTAAATTCTCTACACATAGATGCTGGTGATGTCTGCAGGTTAAAATAATAGGGTAAATGTAGAAAAGCATATATAACATGCTTGGTTGTGTTCAGATGGGAGCTTTTTTTTTCTCATCAGATCTATATAAATCAGCTTGACACGGCATGTCAGCATATTCAGGAATTATCTGGGAAAATCGTATGCAAAGGCAGCTCAGTTAAGAGTGGTGAATTGCTTGAAATCATTTGTAACAGTCATGAGAAGTTTGATCGTTTCCCTAGCCTTTTGAAGCCCTGTGATTTGTGCTGTAAAGCTAATGCTGGCAATAAAGAACCCATGCCTATCTGTTAATCAGGTTGAAGATGGCAGCTGTTTCACATCAAGAGGATTTTAAGACAAAAGCAGAATAAAATACAAGACAGAGAGAGAAAGAAAAATTCTATTCTTTGTCAGAGGCTAAAATTAATTGTGATTATTTAAACAATTCCAATGAAGACCTTTGTGTACACTGAAGAGATAGTCAGGAATATTGCCTTTCATTGATGAAGCATTGATGCGATCAGCTTCAGTACTCACTGAATGCCCTGAAATCCTTTCTAATTCTTCTGCTTTTTGAAGTCTCTAACATGTTGAAGAAAGTTACAGGCTCATCCTTTGTTGCTACAACCTTCCAAATGGTACTAGTTATTGTGGTTTTTCAAATGCAAGAATAAAAGTTATTAGATATCATTCTGTCATTTGAAGGTTGTTTTTTTAAAAATAATTCTAGTAGAAGTTTTCTGATTTATTGCAAATGCTTCTTCATTTAGATCAATGTGCTGACCTGATAAAGAAACCAAATAGGAGAAAGAACATTTTTATATTTTAGTCTGAAAGATCTCTGAAGTAAAATGTAGTATTTCAATGCTGGAAATCCTTTGTGTTTCTGCAGTCAGTAAGAATTTTTCTGTTGACTTCAGAAGGAGGACCTGTGGAAGGAAGACCTGTGCTGTATCACTTCAGATTTGAGCAACTCCAAAGAAGCTTTCTTATGTTGGTTTTATCACACCAGACAAACACCTTTAGACATGACATTCTGGTTTTAGTACTCACCATCCAAGGATTTTACAGGATGCAATTTTAAGAATATATTAAGGAATACTATTTTATTCTAGAGAAAATAAAGCAAGCCATACTGGTTAAATAGTAAAGGTACTTTTTTGTAACTTTTCCTTTCTTACCCAAAACCAGCTCTCTGTATTCTCTGTATGGAGGGACTGTTAATTTTATGAGTAAATGACAAATTATAGAACTTTATTGTAACAATATCTCTCTGCTTAATACATCTAGTAAGCATCTTGCAATCAATGTATTTTGAGACTCACCCAACTCTTCAATAAGCCTCTAACAGG
Organism: Agapornis roseicollis; assembly: GCA_002631895.1. Taxonomy (NCBI): domain Eukaryota; kingdom Metazoa; phylum Chordata; class Aves; order Psittaciformes; family Psittacidae; genus Agapornis; species Agapornis roseicollis. Next base: position 78,573 of record NDXB01017066.1, read on the forward strand.
CTAAATAATCAACCACACAATATTTTATTTTTTTGCTTCCACAAATTGCACACAACCAAAGGTGAAGACTGGGAACTTTAAATGGATACCAGTAGGAAGGGCACAGGGTTGCTCTTCAAGGAAACCCACAATGTATTTCTAGTACATGAATGTCATAAGATTATAGACTTTAACTTCATGGTGATTTTAGACTTTTTTAAAGAGGGCTTTTATGACTCTCTCTGGGTTTTGTAGAGCTGAAAGCACCTGGTTTTGCAGATGTAAGGAAGTGAATAAGTAGTCCTAATAAAAATCTTAAACACTCATCAAGAATTTCCTGAAATATTTCCTCAGTAACATGCTTGACACATACTTGTGTTTATATACTCATGTACACAAAAAATATGGTGATGAATATCTGTACTGTGCTGCATCTTTGTACATTTACCATATTCTTATTAAAATTACCAAAAAATTACAAAGAATATCACATATGCAATCCCTTCAGAGAATAAAATGAAGCAAAGGTTAATATATGTTATCAAGATAAAAAGTTTTATCTTATAAGTTGCTAAACGTATCTAATATATGTTATAGAGCAGAAACACACCCTGGTTAAGCACTAAAGACACTGGTGACATTTGATCTTTTATTTGTATCACAATCATATAGTATGCATTAATAGCAGATGTTTTGGTAAAATAAACAAAATATGTTTCTTTTTTCCCCATTTTGTACCACTCTGTTCCAATACTTTAGTAAAGCTAGCTACAACTCTTACTGTAGCTGAGTACATGGGCAATTATTTTCAAACAGCTGGAAACTTTTTAAGGCCCGTTTTTCTTCTCTATGAGGTATTAGTAGGTAGCTCTTCTTTCATGATGGATTACATGGCCCTGCCTTAAGACTACCTACATTTTCAATCTCCTTTTGCTCATACTTAACAGTGAAAAGGTCTGTAACTTGAACCACACAACTATCAGGTTCCACACAGGAGCCTCACTATTTGGCAAATTATTTGCCTTTGTTGCATTCATTTTTGTTTATAAAATACTAATTACCTCTTTTATTGTTTGAAGAGATTAAAAGTTAATAGGAGAAACTAAATAAACAGAATGCCATTCTGCACAAACTATATAAGCTGGTAATTAATTTCTGGCCTCCTCTGAGCTAATTAACTCATATAAAGAAATGAAGTTAATGAACCATAATTCTAGTCATACAAGTGTAGATACAAGCAGTTTGACTTAATGAATTAATAAGATATTTCCTTTCTTAGAGGTTTTTCAATTGTGTTCCTAGTCTGTAGGCCTTCTTAATGTGTCTTTCTGGCTAAAATATTTAATAAATGGCAAGGCAACCTGGAGATGAGACTTCACAAATTTTACTGATATAGGAGACAGCAATTTCAGAGCAAACAGGGAATTCTAGCTCAGCTGGGTGATGAATCTTTGATATACAACAGAGATGTTTTATTTCGACTGGAGGTGATGCAGTAACTATCTGACTGAAAAGTAGCAGTTTCCAAATATGCAGTCACTTTACTTTGTCTGGATTAAGGCACAAATAAAAATGAAATCATTAATAATTACAATAATATCCCTTTGGCAGAGTGAAAGGATCAATTGTCATTTTACAAGGCTGGCAAAGTCATTTCTATCAGCATTTCATCTGGAATTTGCACTGTTATCTGAGCATGCTGTAATCAAAACTTGAGTTGAATGTATAATTCTTAGTTAATCCTGAGAAAAAGATTGTTTATCTCATGCTCTCTGATTTCTTCTGGAAATAAGACTTATTTTGCCTGTTTTGCCACAGTACCAATACAATGTTAGTTTTTACCAGACTAAATTGGTACCTCATCAGATGTACCCTGCCCTAAAGTCCTTGAAAACCCTATCCCTGTGGCTCTGATTTGCAAGTCATCTCTCCTGTAAAACTTTGCAGTGATGTCACTAATACTCCCCCAAACAGAGCTGAGTCATATGCATTTATAAAGTATAAACCAAACAAACTTCCATGGAGTACAGTTTTCTTCGAGACCCATTTTTTCACTTACCGGTTTTCACTAATTTCATGAGAATAAACATGATGTATAGATTATTTTATTCTTAATATTTTACAATTTTTTTAGGATTATTTATTGCTAAACAGTCTATAAAACATGCTTCTTCTAACACTTTAATAAAAAGAACCTAAGCAGAGAATTTTTAGGTTGATTTTTCCTTCCATTACTGGAGTACAGAGCATAATTGGTCATCTGTGTTATGATACCTGGATCTTTATGAATCAGTAAAAGTTTTGTGTTCATTTCAGATGCATTTTCATCCCTAATTATTTCATAAGAAAAAAAAAAATAACAAAAAAAAGTCTTTACATGATTCTCAACACCACACTGCTCTATATACATATGTTCCTTGGTTCTTTTTTCTTTTAGATTAAAACTTCTCTATGCCTCTTATTTTAAACATGTCATTTAACTTAGTGTCAGCAGTCTCTGTTTCAGACCTTTGACCTTGGATTGTGACCAGGTGATCAATTTTGTTTTCCTCTGGCCTGAAAGCACAGCTGACACAGCTTTAGAAATGTATTTCATCTTGATTTAGTAACTTTCATTTAACCATCTCCATTACTTACTTAGATGCTAACAGAACATCCTTTCTGGGCTATTTGATTTTAATTGTTGAGGTAGACATACATAAACATGCCACAGTCACTGAAAGTAAACAGTGTCTGGCTGCTGATTGTACATAAAATGACCAGGGGTTTTTAGATCAAAAATATCTCTTATATGACCTTAACAGCAATTGTTATGAATTAAAACAATTGCTGCTTAGTACCAGCATGAAATCTGACAAAAAAACAGTATTCCAATAGAACCTATTTCAAAGCAGTTGGTCAATATAAAACCCATAAAGGAAAACATAAGCATGATAAAATGTGATTTAGTTAAAGAAATATTAGTGCACCATTTCAGATTCTGCTCAAATAAGAATATAATTTCTTCCTTTTTTTCTTTTCTTTTTTTTTTTCCTTCCAGAGTCCATCATGATTCTAAAATGCTAATTGTTACAGATCCTAATTATTGGATACAAATATTTTGTCTAATCAAATACACACATAGCAGACTCAAAGCATTGGCAGTATCACAAGAGGTTCTACTGTAGCCCATCAGTGGAAGATAACTGCAAAGAAAAGGCCATTTTTGAGTAGATGACAGCATTCATCCAGAGCATAAACAGTAAGCTATCATTTATTATCACATGGCCCAATTTTAGCCCTTATGATAAGTGTACATTTCACCTAGAATGAATATTTACTTACTTATGGAAAGGTGAGCTGATGCTGGAAACAAATAGAGTATCTTTAATTTCTTGTAATGGCGTGTGAGATGCCAGTGGTTAAAAACTTACATCCTTTCATACAGGCTCATTGCACTTCCTCAAGGACAACACAGTGCTATCCAGAGCAGCCTCAAACTATAATCAGGAGCCTCACAGCATTTTTGAATGATCCTGTCTTTGTCAAATCAGTTTTTTGTCTTTTCCAGATCAAGACAAAAACAGAAAGTTCAGACATTGTCAGAGTTCATTCTTGATTAGAAAACCAGCTGAGGAATATACTGTGCTCTAAAAGTTTCTGATTAAGAAACTATTAAATGATTCTCTTTTGTAGGCTTCACTGCCACTAGATTCCTGATATAAAGTGCTTTCCATTCGTCTATCTTTAATCTTTTTTGAGATGCATCACAGCACTAGAAATATGTTACTGGACATTGTTATGGTCAAACCTTAAACCTTTCAGGTTTCAGAAATCTAGTCCTGTTCTTAAAAGGCAGCTGTTAAACTTTTATATGTTTTACAGCTAATCTTGTCTTCCTGCAGAAAAGAATAGTTTTCAACATATGTTAAAGAACGGTATGAAAAATCATTCATTAATGGATAAAAGTAAATCCTAGAGTAATTGAAAGGAACTGCCTGAACAAGGTAAAATTAAGCTGCAGCTTCCTCTCTATGCTATGAATTGACATATGGGTGTTCTGTACCAAGCTTATATCTTTTTATCTTGGTTTGTTTGTAGGCTTGATTATTATTAAAGACTAAACCCTATGTTTAAGACCGTGTAAGTTAATACTCTTGAATTAACTTTTAACTTGCCCTTTTTTTTTTTTTTTTCCAGTCCATAATCAGATAATCTATAAGCAGGACTGTCTAATAACTTTTATTTTTAGGTTTGGGTTTTGGTTTGGTTTTTTTTTTTTTTAGTTATC
>NDXB01017066.1:82907-98014 GCA_002631895.1 Agapornis roseicollis
GTTTTTTTTTTTTTTAGTTATCTCATAACCCTTAATATTCCCAACTCTTATTTGAGTTATAAAAACAATTATTTCATATTTCATGTCCTGTGCTGATCTCCTTATAGCTCTTTACTGCCAGATAGATGTCATTCCAGTATTTGGATACTTTGCTTTTGTTCAATACTTTAATAAGACCAAAGAGAATGCAAAAAAGACAAGCATTTCTGAAAGGTAATACTTGGTACCTGAGTTTACAGAAGAGGGTCATATTACCCTGCAGTGCTACTCTAGCCATGCTCCAGTTCAATAGTCTTTTTAACACAAGTACCTGTGCACTTGACCCATGCTTACAGACTCGAGCATTCAATTCCAAATTGTACCACAAAGCTGCACACCTCAAATAGCTGCTATGTGATCCATCTCCAATGTCTTTGGTTTAGATACTTCTACGCAGGAAGTTTCCCCATGGTTTTGGCACAGGGAATAATTTTACAACTTGCAACTACCACATTCCTTTGCAAATGGCTGGCCATTGATGAGAATGGGGGAAGCATACACATTCCAGCAATGGCAAAGGGCAAGTTGGCAAAAGCAGATACCTAAAACTCTGGCAGCCTGTTTCCACCATAGTTCATGCAACACTGAATACACATGTTTGTTAGCATTCTAAAAATAAAAGAATGGTTACGACCATTAGTGGGAGGACATAGTTTTAGCAAAATAAACTGCTGTCAGAAGATAGCTTTAGTGACATAAACATATTAATGCTGAGATATAAATCACTGGGTCCTTCCACATTTTCATTATCTTCCTCTGAGGATTTACTGTGTTATAAATGAGATTCTATAGGAAATCCACCCATATATAAAAATTTATAGTGTGATGTCAAGCATATAAGTATTAACACTGAAATCATTATATCTCTATTTTAATCATAGTTGTAATCAATTATAGTTATGTAATTCCGATTTTTCTCACTCCATTTTTAATACACTGTGGTTGCTGTTATTAATACTATTTTGGTTGTTGAGAGGAATAGCAAATGGTTTCTTAAATTAGAGAAAGAAAAACATTGAATTCTTAAGCAGATAAAAAAGGCTTAAATACATCATGATTAAACCATATGTCTTGTACGATCATCTCTTAAGTACTATAAGTCTTTACAGATGTACTGACCTCTTGGATTCCACAGCACAAATGAATCCCAATGCAACTGTGATATATTAATATTTGTCAAAGTCCTCCAAATTGAAAAGATTTTCTTACTCCAGTACATGGGACTGCTTTGTTGAAAATTAAAGTTCTTGTACAAATAGAGCTGACATTTTGTTGCCTTCTATTCTGAGGAAATTTCTCCCTCCTGTTAAATAACATTTGTTATTTTTAATAGCTTAAGAGCAATGCTGGCATATTCATAGTTGTTGGATAACGTGTAAATGTAGTTGAGTAAGAACTAAGAAATAAGAATAGAACATGTGACATTATTATTTTCATGCATTCCACTTTGTTATTCTGTTTCAGTAGCTGGTTCAATCATCAACAATTTAACATTATCTGGAGATGTTCTTTGTCTTGCACATGCCATTGACTATTGTTTTACCTCTGTAATATTGCCATTTCTAGGGTTGTCTTAGATTTAAGAGTTAGAAGGATAGGGATAGAAATTATGCTTGTCATTGACACTGTTGCAGGCTCTCTGCCACACAAGGGCAAGTCATGACAACTAACCTTCAAACAGCAGAAACCACCTATCTTTGAAACATGAAAAATGTAGATTGATATTTTAAAATTAAAGTTTGAAATAAAAAAACAACTGACTCATTCATCCAGTCCACCATAAAATAGACTAATTCATACCCTAGTCTTTCTTTCATGTGGAATATGAATGAATACAGGGAATGAATACAGGGATGTTGTTCGGGAAGCTAAGGACCAGTTTAGGAATGCTAAGGCCCAGTTAGAATTAAACTTAGCTAGGGATATTAAGCATAACAGAAAGGGATTCTGTAGGTACATTGCGAATACAATACAGACTAGGGACAATGTAGGCCCCCTCCAGAAGCTATCAGGTGAACTCGCTACACAGGATTTGATGAGAAGGCTGAGCTTCTGAATGACTTCTTCCGCAGGGCTGCTCTCAATCTCCTCTCTGCCCAACCTGTAGCTGTGCCTGGGATTGCTCTGACCCAGGTGCAGGACCTTGCACTTGGCATGCTTAAACTTCATGAGGTTGGCATCAGCCCACCTCACAAGCGTATCAAGGTCCCTCTGGATGGCATTCCTTCTCTCCAGCATATCCACCGAACCACACAGCTTGGTGTCATCGGCAAACTTGCTGAGGGCGCACTCAATCCCACTGTCCATGTCAGCAACAAAGATGTTAAACAAGACCGGTCCCAACACCGATCCCTGAGGGACACCACTCCTCACTGGCTTCCAGCCGAACACTGAGCCATTGACCACAACTCTTTGCGTGCGGCCATCCAACCAGTTCTTTATCCACCGAGTGGTCCATCTATCAAATTGATGTCTCTCCCATTTAGAGACAAGGATGTCATGTGGGACAGTGTTGAACGCTTTGCACAAGTCCAGGTAGATGACATCAACTGCTCTACCCCTGTCCATCAGTTCCATAGCCCCATTGTAGAAGGCCACCAAACAGGTCAGGCAGGATTTCCCCCTAGTGAAGCCATGCTGGATGCCACCAAGCACCTTGCTGTTTTTCATGTGCCTTAGCATGGCTTCCAGGAGAATCTGCTCCAAGATTTTGGCAGGCACAGAGGTGAGACTGACTGGTCTGTAATTCCCCGGGTCATCCATTTTCCCCTTCTTGACAATGGGGGTTATATTTCCCCTTTTCCAGTCGTTGGGAACTTCACCTGATTGCCATGATCTCTCAAATATGATGGACAGTGGCTTAGCAATTTCACTCGCCATCTCCTTCAGGACCCACAGATGGATTTCATCAGGTCTGTTTATGGCAGGAGGCTTGCAACTAGATGATCTTAAGGTCCTTTCCAACCCTAACCTATGATTCTATATAGCTGAAATGAAACAGGTAGGTCTGAAGCTTCTAAATGAATTGAGTTAATACAAACACTAGGCAGACCTTATTTTCCAGTCACATATGAATGTAATTTATGAAAGAATACCATAATTTGAGTTTCATCACCTAAGCATTTGGGTTTGGAGTCATCCTCCAAACTTCAATATTGAATTAACAGACATTCTTATTTTTAATTATGATATTTTGATCCTTAAGACTTGCATCTTTACATACTTTACATTTCAATTCTGACTTCTTAATCTCTTTTGAACTGAACAAGGAGGGTTTTTAAAATAATATTTTTCTTTAAGAAAAATAGTAATTTTTGTTGGCTTCAGAATGAACTTGCAATACTACACTGCAGGAGACCTACATGAAGGAAATAATATAAAACTTAGTTACTCTTTAAAGAAGTGTCTGCCTTGAGCATACAAGGAGCAAGTGTTGAAAAAATTTAATTTCCAAGAGAAAATGGAAAGTGATCAGAAGAGTGTGGATTATATGATAGTCTCTGGGTAATATGCAACAGTCACAAATCTGTGAAAACAAGTAAGACAGTTTTTGAGCTAAAGCTGTGAATTAATAATTCTGTATTTAGTGGCGTACTTGCAGTGACTGAAGAAGAGGATAACATTTTGTGTTTATTTAACAAAAGACTCTTGCAATCTGATAAACATAAGTGATGCTTCTGACAGCATGGGTATAGCACAGCACATACAATGGCTAAATTACATCTCTAGTAAGAGATAGTACATAGAGTAGCAAAGTGTATTTATAAAAAAAATTATCTGATGCCTTTTATTAGATGGATGATAAGCATAGAGAGGGACAATTACACATGGTGAAATAATACATATGTAATACAAATATCAGTTTATTGAATGCATGTAACCAATTTTATGTATTGAGTTGTGCAAAATTCTTTATAATTCAAGTAAGTGTAGCTGTTGAGAGAGAATCTCTAATAGCCATGTCAGTTATCCTGATGATCACCTCTCTTCCTTGTTAAAAATATTTGTGTGGCTTTTAGTTTGAACTAGCCTAGTTCTAGGTCCCAGCTATTGCCTTTCCCAGAAGGCGGAGAGGCAGAAATCCTTCCCAGCTTTCCCTGCAAAAGTCACTGTGATAGGATTTTTCTAAAGGAGCATTCTTACTGAACCAGTGGTATAGAATGCACTGTGTCAGTTGCACATGAAGATGTGAGAATTTTGACCTGCAAAATAGTGTGCTGTGAAATATGGTCATATGTATAATAACCACAGATAGATGCTAGAACATACATGATTGCTGTGAAGATAGGTGAAATCCCGTAACAAGAGAATTGCCTTGTTATTTAGTGTGGAGCCATTTCTGTGGATTCCTAATATGGGTACCAGGAAGCAGACTGAATATAGATGTTTAATTCCTAATGGAGTTAAATACTCTGTGTGAGATGGACAGTCACTTATATATCTTTTGGCATTCATTACAAGAAAAAAAAAGAAAACAAGAGAAAGCCAGGAGAAACTACTGATGGTCATAGCTGTGCTGCATATTGTATACGTGTGTGAAGCTTCCATGGAAAAGATGCAAATCTGCGTGTTGAATAATTATGATGAAAAATGTCTGTATATAAATCCCTATTAATTAGCAAAGAGGTCAACTGCAATAAATATGTGGGATTTTTCCTCAGAAAAGGTCATCAAATTTGATTCTACAAAACCAGTAATTAAAACCAAAGAAAGCTTATAGAAATCCCTGCTCCACAAAAAGAAAAAAGAGGAAAAAAGAAACAAAATGACAGCTGTATGTCTGCTTTTCACCCAAATCTACAAAAGTTGTTTACATTATTAGAGTTCCTTTTAGGTACAAATGAGTTTTAGGAAGGTTTCCTGTAGTATTTCCCTTTTTCAAGGTATTGATCACTGTCTAGAAAAGCAACAGTTCAGACTTAAGGACTCTGTTACTGCAAAAAGAACACCAGCAGTTTATATATCCAGGTCTCTTATATTCTCAGAAAAAGACTGTGAAGTGTAAAAGAAATATATTCTGTTGTAGTCAACCAGGTATGTTTATTGACATATTCATGGCATCTGAGTAGCAGTGGAGTCTCCAGAAACAGCAATTGAAAACACTTTCCTGATGGCACCATTGGGACAATTAATTATTCAGTTTCACATGGAGAAATACGTTAATGTAGCTAAATGCAGACAGGACAGAACTCAACACTTACAGCAAAGTGTTTCTCATTTCAATCACATATTCATGTGCATAGGTCTAGTTCACCTTTGTCAGCAAATACGCAGTTTCCAGTACCATTGACTGGTCAAAATAGGTATGTTATTGACAGAAGCAAAAACCAAGGTGCTTGGTAATATACAAACCTTTTCTTCCACAGCTCCGTGTGTGTGCATGAGTCTGGTAATTTTCAAAGCTTTCATGTCACTCATGGAAAGCATTTGGATTTGGAAACATATAAGTAATTGAGACATGTTTGGGTTTTTTTCTTCTATTTCATAGCAATGCATAAATGTGATGATCTGTATTCCAGTATAAATATTAAAGTCAATACATTGAGTAGTCAGAAGGAGGTAAAAGCATGTATACAACATTCTGATGGCTTAAATGTCATTATGTGATCATAAAAGAAAAACTAAGGTATAAAGATATTAACTGCACAGGAGAGTTAGTATACAAATACTTTGGCTTAAAAACTGTTGATAACTAAAAATACTAAAAATTCAAGAAGTTACAGTATGTGGTACTCTGCAAAACTCAAAACTGAATTCAGTTCCATTTCCCGAACACGACAGATTCTGTATAGAGTATATTCACACCGAGAGAGGTTACTACGACTAATACTAGTAGTAGTAGTAACTAATGGTTACTAATACTAGCCTATTATCAGAATCATAAATAATTATTAAACTTACAGACCCACTGACTGCAAAAAATAATCTGCTTAACAATAAAAGAAACAGCTCCTGCAAATTTTTACCCAAAGTTCTGTAGCGAGGAAGGGCCAGACATTAATTTACACAGGTTATTATCTGTTGTTCAGAGAAAATTTACATAACCATAGTATCTTCCCATGCAGAATAGAAACACAGATAAACAGCCATCAGGAATTAAGAGAGTAAAAAAAAAAAAAAAAAAAAATGCTTTTTCATTGGATATTGATATCCTATCATTGATTCCAAAACTGACTGTGGACTGTCTTACATTTTCTTGCAGTTTTTATGCTTTTCTCCTACTTGATAGTCCTTCTCCTGCATAAGCAATCCTATTTCAATATTACTCAGTTTAGCCCAATATGATCTGCTCTCAAGAAGCATTTGGTTTCCTCATTCGATGCTAAGCTAAAAAAGATCATGCACCTAAACTTCCACTGTTACCACAGTAGTTGAATGAAATTTGGTTTATTTTTAACATTTTGAACCACAGATGACTTGAGTTGTAAGTCACTGTCAACAAAGAATTTCCTAGGAATCTTTGAGAAATTAGATGTTCTATCATTCTTTCTTAAAGATCAGGAATTGTGACTTTTTAAAAACTCCAACACAAATTATATGAAGAAAAATCAAGGCTATTTAGCATTGTTTAGCTATTTTTGGCAATAGGAAAATAAGTCACTTAGTATGCACTGCATTATTGTACTATTGTGCTGGCACCAATTTGTTTGTTTACTGATTGAAGCTAATTTAGCCAGTTTATAACATGTCAGAATTTTTCCAGAGGTTATAGAATACATGCTTTTTGGAGGCTTGCACAACCACTGATAATTAGAACATTAGCCCTTGGGTTGTTTCCTTTCTGTTTTTCCAAAAGGAATAAAAAAACCACCTGGATGTATTAAAACACCTGGGTAATTTATATGGAACACACACAACATGCGCATACACTTTCTTCTCGAAAACAGTAGAGCTTCTGTTTCCATGCTGGCAAGGAAATGATTGATATAACTAACAACTGATGAAGTAAAGCCACTAGCTGTTGATAATACTGCAGTAAGTTTGTGTCTGTCGTTACACAAATTAAGGGCCTGATTCCTATGTGTATTCTTCATTTACACTCTACAGAGATAGAAAATGGCATCTTAAATTGACTTTTCTGGTACTTCTATTAACAAAAGGTGTAGTAGTGCATCTAAAAGTAACTCTTTTAGATTTGCTGCCAAATATTTTAACAGAAAAATTCTATTAATGTAAATGAATAATATTTATGAAAATTATTAAAAAATACACAACCTTTTTTCTGCCTCAGAAGGGATTCCCATTTTTGAAAAGAAGCAATAGAACTTTTTGATGTGAAAAGACCTGTCACTGTCATATTCCTGAAGTAAATTTAGACAACAACCAAAAATGTCCTAATTATCACATGTGCCTTTTGGGGAAGGAAATTCTTGATAACTCACTGGAATTTTAAATGATTGATTTATTGGAAAGCAAAAATACAATATTCATTTGGCAATCACAACAAAATCATTGGTTTAATAATAGTTTGTAAATCAGCCAGTACAAAGTACAGTCATTCCTACTAGCAAATGAATGGGAATGATTTTAAGACAAAAAAGGTGTGAAATTTTCTTTGGTTTGGTTTAAAAGGTATAGTCTGTTCACATTATTCTCAGTAAATTAACTGGGATTGCTCACAGATGAAAAAGGAGAAACACTGGACCCACAATATAAATTAATATTTTTTTTTCCCTTTTCTTTTGGGAGGGTAGAGAGGGAGAGTTTCTACATCCATTGTAAAAAGAGCACTAAATGAAAAACTTCAGACGTTTCAAAACATCAACAAAAACCTGGTCTGAGGACAAAACAAAATTATTTATCTCACTCTTTCTTTTCCAACAAAGGCTTAAGGCAAACATGCTAAATATTTTTTGCCTTGTCACCTCTCCTAGCAAAAGAAAAGAAATAAAAATTTAAATTACAAAAAAGAAAAATTCTTAATATGTATTATTCATAGGTGATTTATGCCTAATAATTAAGAAAAAGAGCAATTGCTTCATCATTCTTTTGTACAAGATCAAACAACATATAGTATGGCTTTCGAATATCCAAGCTGTAAAGTACATGCAGGTAGCAATAGGAAACTTGTCACATGCAAATAAGCTATTACAGGCAGCTTTTAGTGTTTATATGAAGTAAAATCATAGTCTTTACTTGTGCAAAATCACAATTTATCAAGAATTTTGCTGCAGGATTTTGCTGCCCATCAAACTGCACATTAGGGAAAGAAAAAAAAAATAAAAGAACACCACCCCAAAATAGGCAAGATTAAAATGTAAACACTTTTATTCCAAAAAATGGAAAATTTGTCTGAGCTGAACAATACAGCGTATAGCTTCGGCTAAATCACAGTTTTTCAGAACCAAAGCTTTAACAAGGCAATGTACATAACTGCTGCTGGTGCTCATCCGTTGTCCAGCCTGGCCACACCACCTTGTAAACCCCAGCATCTTGAACACAAAATCAATACTTTGCACTGATCATCAACATGGGATTCATTTATTTATTTATTTAAATGTTGTTAAAACATCGTGATAGAGTTCCTGTATCTTTTGTACTGGAGCCTCTTCTCTGCAGGGCTCCATCCTTGTGCACATTCTTTGAGGGCTTGCAAGGCACATGTCAGAGATTACCACAGCGGCCTGTGAATCGTAGATTCACAAACTGGTTTGGTTGGAACGGACTTCAAGATCATCAAGTTCCAACCCCTTGCCATGGGCAGGGACACCTTTCACTAGACCAGGTTGCTCCAAGCCCTGTCCAGCCTGGCCTTGAACATTGCCAGGGATGCGGCAGCCACAACTTCCTTGGGCAGCCTTTTCCTGCGCTTCAAATGGCCCAGCTCTGGCTGCCCCTTTGCTGCCCTGAAGGCTCTTATCCTTCTGCCTGCTGCTTTTAAGTCATGGAGTCAAAACCTTAAATGGACTCAGGGTGACAAGGCACTTTGGGCTGCTGGGGTAGGAAGGGAGGAGGGAGGGAGGGCAGGAAGAGAAAGCCAGTGGTGCAGCATGCACTGCCTGCCTGGGAGCGAAAGGCTGCAGGCAGCGCAGGCTGCTCATCATCACCCCTGACACAGCCCACAACTCCATATCAATGCAGATAACAAGAACTTCAGTGTAAAACTGCCTGACTTTTATTTCTGTCTTTCCAAGCTATTGGCTCCTTCACTAATAATCGGGATTTATTACAGGGCCCATCTGCTGCCTCTCTAAGGTCAAAAGGTAAACCACAGCCATTGCTGATGTCACCATCGAGGTAGCTAGTAGCAAATGGACCCTGACAAGTGTACTTTTAAAAGAATATTGTGGCAAGAGCACTCTGAGCATGAAAGTCAAGCTGATAAAGAAAATAAAGTCCAAAATACTACAAAGATGTCAGCTTTTAACCCATTAATCCGAGTGATGGAGTCCAGCTGTCAGTCTTATATCCGAGCAGCAGTCAGAAAGAAGAATGAGCTCCTATACCCAGTGAAATGTAATCGGGTCAATCTCTCTGCAAAGAAATTCCTAGTGCATTGCATTTTACTGTATTCTTAGTGTGGGCTTCTCAAAGACACCAAGAAGTAGGAATGGAAAGAGAATGAAGTCCTTGCCACAGCATTCACCATTTCTCCTTGATATAACAACAGCTCATGAAGAGCCATCAGTCTGGCTTTGTTTCTCAGCTTTTCATTTTCACTTACCAAGACCTGGCTCTGAGGCAATTATTTCTGTAGCTAAAGCCACATTTTCTGAGGGCAAGGTATAACCTCTGTCCCTTGCAACTGCAGCCCTTATGATTTCTGATGCTGCGCTAATAAGGATCATGGTTTTCCTTCTGCACTGCTCTGTGTTTTTATTCAGGGTGATGTAAAGGGACAGCAGCTAAGGTTAAGCTCTCCAGATAATTTTGTTGGTATGTTTTATCAGTTTCTGGACAGAAAACTCCTTTTCAACTACATTTCCAGCTGAGAATAGAAAGTGAAAAGGGCAGAAAGACTGATGCAAGATAGAGCCGTTCTTTTTCCAGTGGAGATGGAGGATTTACCTCACAGTTTGAGAACAAATTAGAAACTGACAATGTGTCAACAAAGAATTACTTGCTTTGTCTCAGCTAATGTTTCAGAGAGGTTATCTACATCCATGCAGCAACACCGCAAACAAGCAGCAGGTTGCTGACAACTGATGTAAATAGCTACAATTCCTTTACTCTCAGGGTCATACATTACTAGTGTCATTTTCTTCTTTCTATATCAAGCATTTGGTGGAGATAGTGATTTGAAGCACATATATACAAATGAATTCCCACTTGTCAGAGACGTAAAGCAGATATTTTTTCTGATTTCTGCCATCAGAAAGTTCTCATGGTCTGCAAAGACTCCGGTAATTTATTTTTACCTTCTGAGGGAAGGATGGGGAGTGACAATGCAAGAGATGGGTAGGCAGAAGTTTGTTTAGATTAAACTTTCATCTGTTTTACTTTTCTAACCTGCATATAAGGACATAGCATGATCAAAATTTACATTTCTTTCCAGGCAACAAGCAAAAGGGATGTACACTAGCATTGTGTCTGCATGCGATTAGTGGCAAGTCTTTCTTATGCTTTCTTTTACATGTAAGGTGATGATGACCACAATTTGAATTAAGATTCTTTCTTGCATGGATGCCACATGCTTTCCTTCAACATTTATATCCCTTTGAGTGTTTTCTTCTTATGCCACTGCTAAAACTCCAGGACGATCAGTCAAATTCAGATTCACCTTCAGACAAAACTCTCTTTATGAACCATTCTAACATCCCTATCTTAACACTTGCAGACAAGTATATTCCATACCAGACTCTGCCAATTTTAAAGACCAATTAGCCACAGACATATCCAGTGATGACACTCTGAAGTGGGCTATTTTCAGAGGAGAAAGTGTGGGCTCCAATTTCAGACCATACACCATATCATAGCAGAGCAACCTGTGAGGGAAACAGTGAGGCTTGGAGACTTCCCTCCAGCAGTCCTGCTTGTTGCACCAGGATAGCTGAAGCAGCGGTGTTTGGGCCTGCCCATTGTGTAGTCCAGCACCTGCCTGCACAGCTCATCTCTCCTTCTCACTCTTCCCCATACCACTAATTCCTCCAAGAGGTCTTTTTTCGCATCACCGTAGTGCAACCAGCAGTATTTGGGAAGTGACTAGAAGTCCTCAGCAGTCCACTGTCATTTAGTTGCTGCTCTGAATAAGTTTTTGCCTGTAAAGCTCAAATCACAAAAGTCATCTGCATCTGAGGTGGTTTGTTCAGGAATGCACATAATAAATGTGTTACATACAGGTAGACTGCTGGACTGAAGTTAAGTGTTATAATTTAGGGGAATTTTGAAGCACTCACTTTAAATGTTTGTGCTGCCACAGTTTATAAATCTTCTCCCATACAATATGTACATAAATTACTGAGAATGAAATTGTCCCCTGAAAACAGTTTTACATGTGGAGTCTACATTGAGTCATCAAAATGTGAAAGGTTAAAAGTCCTGCTTTCATGACCAATTTCAGCACAGCCCCACCTTTGGAGCTGTCTGAAAACCTGGGTTGTTTTCCAGTGTATTTGATTCTCTAGAATAAAAGTGATCTGCAAAGAAGGCTTAAGAGCAAATAAACTGAATGAAAATCTAGTCACAGTGGTCAGATTGTCAGTCATGGAGGTTACATCTGTCTCTCTCTGTGCAAGGAATGGGTATGGCAGGAGCAGAGGGCAAATTTACCCCCTGGTACCTCACCAATCTACCTGCTCTCAGAAAGAAGTAACTGCCTCTAGAGATGATGGGATATTTCAGTCTGTTTGTTCCTTGGCCTCTGCTGAGGTTAAAACTGTGCCAGCTGCTGATAACATTAATGATGTTTTTCTGGTATGGAAACCTATTCACTGGAGATCATAATGGGAGTATCAGTGTTTACTACAAGTCCTTCGCAGTTATCAGATATTAATGACCTTTAGTCTGTATTGACCTCACAGGCCAGACCAAAGCCAGGAATAAAGAGAGAGGGAGAATGAAGAGTGATGTCTGCTTTATTTCAATAATACAGAAACTGAGATGTGACAGATTTGAAAAGGAATCCTGTAAATCCTGTAAATTTACCTCTCTGAGGTCATTAAGGGAAAAGCCATTCAATTGTTTTAAAATAGAGGGGAAAAAATAAAATCATGCACAAAAATACTATGCAATAGATGAACACATGTGCCTTGGGAGGAACACAATTTAGACCCAGAAGCATCATTGTACTTCTCACAATTACATTTGTTCACCTGCTTCTTAAGTGTACGCTTGTGGCTTGTTAACGAAATGGAATTGTTTGCTATACAGAGGCTCCTAGGTGCAAAGTTAGACCCAGCCTTGTATTTTTGGCCTCCTGTTGTACCGCATGGCAGGTTTTTGAGTTTTCTTCCAGTTTTTAATGTGTCTTCTTTGTGTTCTTTGTAATTATAAAAGTAGAATCTCTTAAGTCTTTTGTCCTTCGAATCAACATGACAAAAATATCGATTCAGGTAATGAGGCACAGGTGTGCCTTGTAGGCATTCCATAAAGAACTCTTTACTGGGGAATCAGCCCAAAGTTACTCAGTACATTTCTGTAATTGTGCCACATTAGGCAAATTCACTATATTAAATAGCCCACATGCTCACATTTCCACCTGAGTAGGTTGACACTAGGTTGTACACTTGGGTTGTAATAAATAAGGAGAAAGAAAAAACAATCAGTTTAAGCAGACTTGCGAAACAGAACTTTCCTGCTTTTTCACTTGCTTATCTAATCATGACTCTTAATTTCAACATTTTACCTTGAAGTGAATCCCCCCCCTCCCAACTGGTGATAGAAGTTTTCACTAATGTCATTTAGGTCAATGGGCAGTTGGTGTCATTTTTTCATTCTTTTGTCCTTCTCCTATCCTTTCTTTTTATAGCAATGGTATTAATGAGTGTGAGACACTCTGCTCCAGCTCCAGACAGTCATTTTTCAAATAACTCCTTTGTGTATCAGAAACATGATCTGTAATTTTTCTGATTAAGTGGGCTGATTGCCCCTCAGTGTGTTTGTAGCTTCATCCCAAGCATTGTGAGACACTACGCCATTCTGATTAAATCCTCAAATTACTGAATATTTACTGCCTAAAATAACTGATAATTGTTTTCCTTTCTCTATGATTTTTCCCCCCTTTAAGCTCTATTTGTTTCTCTGACTGACTGAATGTTTCACTCCCTCATTTTTTAACTTTTTACTGCCTGCGGTCATTTGTTTTAGTTATTTAGAGGGGACATTATTTATTTATTTTTTTTTGCTAGCAATTGGTTGACACAACTTAAGCATTATGAGACTCTTCCTTTTTTATTTTCATCATGCATCAAGCATCTTCATGGACTTAAGCCTACCTGTGCAACAGAGTTGTCACAATTGACCACTCAAATGTGATGAATTTCTTTAACCCAGAGACTGCAGGTCCAGTTGTATCATTTGTAGAGACTGTTTAATTAAGACTGCATAAATTTTTGCTCCAAAACAATACAATAGTATGAAGCCCTTGGGCAGCAGAACAATGGAATATTGTAAGTAAAAGTGGAATGCAGTGATTTGTAAAATATGATAAGAAACATTTTACCCCCCTACAAGTTTCAATTCAGTCAGCTGTTCTTGTATCAGACTGTGATAGGATTACTTCTTTTTTGTATGAAGTCACTGACTCCTTAATCTCTCACCACAACCCTCTTCCCACCTCTTTCTCCCACTTCTTTGAATCTGGTTAGCTAATCATAATGCTTATGAAAGCAACACCTTTGAGGAAAGCATATAATTGCTGATTATACTATTTATTTCCTTTTAATGTGTCAATAAAAATGCAATTACATTTCATTTGTTTTTAGAATTATAATTGATTTGTAGGAAAATAATTGCCTGCTGGAACCAAAACTCAGAGATTAAATCAAAACCAAAAACAATAAAGTTGCTATTTTTTTAAAGATAGAAGACTTTACTATTAAAAAATCAATTAACAGATTTTTTGAAATAATTATTTTGAAACTGAAATGACCATAACTTCGTCTAAAAGATATTGTTCCAATAAATGATTGGGTACTGGAGAATTATATCCATATCGGGATTAGTTATATTAAAATGAATGTCAGGAATATATTTGAAACCCTTTGTTATTGCTACTAAATCTAAAGTCAGTTGAGATCATAGTTTTTGTATTGCCAGCCTCTACCTTCTCTCAAATTTTCTTGCACTTTTAAAATGAAAATACTGTAAGAAACACCAAATCACATGAAAAAGCCCAGCAACTTTCTGAGGACAGCATCTGCTGATTTTATATTTGGTTACCCTTGTTATCTTGCTTACAGCTGGTGATAAGATTATTCAGTTAAAAAAATATCAGTTGTAAAATTTGCCTTCATTGGTGTCAAAAGCAAAACCACATCCCCTGAGACTGGAATATCTGTGTTCTTTTTATCAATATGATAGCTTTTGTTTAATAGCTTTTATCACCTGTATAACTTCATTAACTTCAACTGAGCCATGTCTAATTGACACTAGTGTAAGCGTGGATAAGGAGAGACCCCAAGAACATTTTTTCTGGAGTCACATGAATAGTCTCAGGTTGATGGGAATTTTTCTTCATCTTGTTGACAACCTGTTTTTCTAATAGCTCTTAATTTTTATCAGCATCTTAATAGCAATAGGTAGCATCCCTTGTGCTGTCACAAACAATTTTAACAGTCTTACTTTATTCCTTGTACTACAAAGTGATTTCTAAAATGCTTGTGCCTGCTACAGAGATAATGTCTTGTGATGCCATTCATTGTGGCATGCAAGCACAGCCTACTTACACTTGAAAAAGTTTGTGATCCTGCATCTTGGAAGCAGCTTGCCTGTAGGTAGTTTTGTGAATTTTAATGCAGTGTTCAGTGATGGCTACTGAGGGCTGATTGGTTCCTCAGAAACAAGAGCTCTCTCTATGATCACTGACTCAATGCAATCATTTGGGCTGAAAAACCCAGGATCTAGAGGACTCTTTTTTTTTTTTTTTTTTTTTACAAAACAATTTTTTTGCACACATTTTTGAACCCCTC
>NDXB01017066.1:98079-108079 GCA_002631895.1 Agapornis roseicollis
CCGGGTCTAGCTTTTTTTTTTTTTTTTTTTTTTACAGAATCATTTCTATGGACCAAGTTTTGAAGCCATCTCTCATTTCAACACAAACTAGTCTCCTATGAAAGGTTCTGGATCATCTTTTTATTAGTAGGTATATGAAACCAAATGTCATTAATGGCTTACATTCAAATATTAGTTTCATTGAGAAATCTGCATAAACTTAACATCTGTGCTTTAATTCATGCATGAAGTACAGAAATGGCAGATCTCCTTCCTCCAGAAGATTTTTTAAATCAATTGATTTAAAGCAAACTCAAAGAAGAATACATAGCATTTTCTCAAGGACAATAAAGAACTATAAATTAAGGGGTATATATGCCTACTGCATATTTCATGGTTTCATGTGTCTGTCTTTCTGTCCAGCATTGGTGTAGAAAATGCAAACACATGAGTGAGTGAGCTTGAGAGTGGCACTTTTTGACAGAGTTACACGTTATGAATGGAGTCAATCAAGTGGGGAGTGAAAAATTCATTTTCTGACAGGGGTGTCAGCAGAATCATCAGGCATTGATGACAACAAATCCATAGCTGGAGAAAAAACTGACAGGGTGGAAAGCAAGAGACTGTAATACTGATCCCTTCTTTTCATCTGTCCAGAACATAATTTCACAGCAATTATTGCCCCAGCTGGTTTTACTAACTGCAGGCTTTAGATGCTGGTCTTGTTGCAGGGCATGATGTATAAGATATTAAACAAAAGTGGAGAAAAATGCTGTGTCATGAAAAGGAAATATTATTTCTCCCAATATAAACTTTGAGGAGGAGGTCAACACAGGAGGACTGGTGTAGACTTTAGAAGAATCTGAAGAATGATACTGACCTATTCTGAGGTTAACTCAATAGAACCTATAGGTTAGTAAATCCTTCCTCTTTTTTGATAGGTACAGGATTTCTGATTTACATAGCTGTTATGCTTTGGTTTATTCAAGTGAGCCATAAAAGCAAGGCTAAGTTTACAACAAAGGGATAAAGGGATGAAGATGTTTTAAAGCAGTAACTTTTTTTGTTTGTTGTTCAAATGTTAAGTGCACTCTGTGGACTAGAGTGACGAGGGTCCCATTTCCAACACAGCATGGAGTGGGTGATCTCGTCAACTGTAAAATGAAGCCATAAGAGCACAGCATGAAAATGTATTAGCAACAGTTAGATAAGGGAGACCTCAGCAAGGCGTACACACTTTCAATTGGTGAAATAATGCTTGTACAAATTGTTTTTGGTACATTAAGTACCTTTCACAGCCAAAATTAGAAAAAAAAAAAAGAAGAAAAAAGTAGACAAAAATAAATAAATAAATGGGGACACAGAATTGCACATACAAAAGCCAGAACCAGGATTTGGGTTTTTTTTCTTTTTTCTCTCACAAAGTAATTTCATGCAGATCTTTTTATTGAAATTGTTTCCCAAGTTGACAGATCTTGTGTACAATGATAAATGACAAAGTGCTATGCAGCTGTCAGCCTGTGCTCAGGGAAATTGCACAAAACCTCCCCAATAATAATAATAAATATGCGTTTCTCCAAACAGAAGGTATTTTAAGCTAGTAAGCACAGTGGTATAGTAAAGTAGCATTAAACAGCAGTGAGGTGAGGCTGAGGAAAGATTTATATATTTGTACTAATCTACCAGCTCTTACTGGCTATGACATGCTGACAAGGAAACAAGGGTTATGAAAAATGATCTGACACTATGCTACTAAATCTATGAATTTCAAAGTGCAGAATAGTCTGTGGCTTGCCAGGATTGTATGCCTGAGTTATTTCAATGATTGTTATAGAAAAACTAGGACTGTGATAGCAAACTGTAAATGTATTAGTACCATAAGGAAGCCAGTTAAGTAAAGTGGCATGGATGACTGTAGCATACCTTTTTGGGAACTTATAGAATTTGAAACAGAAGATTAAATGTGCTCAGTTAATTTAAAACATATTTAAAAAGCAGCCCTCTCTGTTACAAAGAATGGCCACATAAAATTGCCAAAAGAATGCTGAGAGCACGTGGTACAAGTCATGTGCCAGATCATAGAGTCATTGAATAGTTAGGGTTGGAAAGGACCTTAAGATCATCAAGTTCCTACCCCCCTACCGTAAACAGGGACACCTCATACTAAACCGTGTCACCCAAGGCTCTGTCCAGCCTGGCCTTGAACACTGCCAGGGATGGAGCATTCACAACTTCCTTAGGCAACACATTCCAGTGCCTCACCACCCAAACAGTAAAGAACTTCCTCCTTTATATCTAACCTGAACTTCCCCTGTTTAAGTTTTAACCTGTTACCCCTTGTCCTGTCACTACAGTGCCTAACGAATAGTCCATCCCCAGCATCCCTATAGGCCCCCTTCAGATACTGGAAGGGTGCTAGGAGGTCTCCACGCAGCCTTCTCTTCTCCAGGCTGAACAGCCCCAACTTTCTCAGCTTGTCTTTGTACGGGAGGTTCTCCAGCCCCCTGATCATCCTCATGATCATCCTTGTTCCAACAGTTCCATGTCCTTTTTATGCTGAGGACACCAGAGCTGCACACAATACTCCAGGTGAGGTCTCATGAGAGCAGAGTAGAGGGATAAGATCACCTCCTTCTATCTACTGCTCGAAGATCCTAAAAATAGGTTGAACACTTGTAGTTCAGTAGGCTTCTAGACTAACATAAATTGGGTGTTAAGTTGTGAAAGCACTGTCCATTTGCTTTCAAGTGGGACTCAAATATTTGAACCTCAGTTCAATGCTTCATTGATTATAACAGAATATGTTTTAATAAAACACAACACTGTTATCTCATATATGTTTTTGAGGAGGTGCTGACAGTCTCTGCTGTGGAATGTTATTTATTCTATATAGAAGACAAATTTTGATAGCTTTAATTTGCTTTTCTACTGGCAGAGTTGAGTACCTGAAAATTCTTTTGAGTTTCATTGTTCTTTTGCTTCTGTAAGAATTAAAAATATTTCTTGGCATCATGTACTGATGCCAAGAAATCAGATATTTTTTAACATCAATTTTAAACTCAGCTAAGACATTGTTCAAGTTTGGCATAGTAAATGTAAAGATGTAACACATATACCATTTGCAAGTATGGCTACGGGCTTCAAAGAGTCAGGGCCAGAAAGTCTCAATGACTGATTAAATTTTGCAGCTGTATTAATTCTCCACAGTGCTTTACTACAGACTGGGACTCCTTCATTTCCTCAAGTTTCAAAAATAAATTTAATTTTCAGTGATTTTTCTGACAAATTATATCTTGTTAATTAACAAAAGAGTGCAAAAGTGTACATCTAGTACAACAGGCTGTTGATCAAAAAGGGGTAGAACCAATAATTTTTTTTAATTGGAAAAAAAATTAAAAATCTTTTAACAAAAACTGGTTTACACCAATGCCAGCCTCATGTTTTCTCCTAATAATTTATTCTTTGGGCTTTCTAAAGATACTGTGGTGATCTGCTGATTCATGTTTTGTCTCAGAGAGAATAAATGTCTTGGCAACAAAAATTCATTGTCTTTGTGAGGTAAGATGGCCAGCATCTGCTTAGCCATTGTGGCGTCAGCCATGTATATGAGCATAACATTTTAGTACATATATCAATTAAATAAATTAAACCTTAGATTAGGAAAAAAGAAAAATGAAAGAGAAGGGAAGGGAAAGGAAAGGACAGGAAAATGGATTCCATAAATACAGGAAAACAGAAATGCAATGCATTTGTTATTGTAGATAATCTACTTATTACAGACATGAGCTGTGGTTGGTATTTTTATCACTAGAGAATTGAAATAAATGGCTAAATTATCTTCCTAGAGTCAGTCATCTTTGTTAACAATGTGTGAAACCACATGCATTTGCATACATCAAAATTACAAATGAAAGCTTCACAAACATTGAATTTCTCTTTTTCTTATTTACTTGACTGATAATTTTCAATAAATTTGGAAGGGTCATACACCTTCATATTTTAGGGTCTGCAGGAACTTTAATGAGCTGTTTGTTTCTTTGATTTTTTTTCCATTAGCCTTGAGCATCCCTGATCTCCCCAATGGCATACTGTAATGGGATACAAAGACACAAACATTCCTCTGTAAACTCACATGAGATCTATCTTTCAGTCAGAATGAGATGTTTCCTTACTGTCACTCTTTTACTGGGTAACCATTTTCCTTCTTGAACTAATGCAGAGAAGGTGCAATGTTTACCTCCTCCCTTTATTTGAATCATTGTTTGTCAATACAACCATTTTCTAAACCTAAGACCACAGTCTAATGGAAAGCAGTTCCATAATCCTGTAGTGTGATTTAGCAAAGTAGAATTTAGTGTCATTTGGACCAGAGCTTTCAGTGAAATTCTGCTGTTTTAAAGAATGCCAAATTCTATTTCTGGAAAAATTTACTTGAAATGTACATCACCAGGGAATTAACTCATATTCATGCTCAAGCATAGGATGGGGCTGAGGGAGAAAAATGAAATTAGTTGACTTTCTTTTAATAGTTCATTCCAAAAGTTATCTCCATAATGGAGAATGAGAATTTTTCCTAAGTCCTTCACCATGACAAAATCTTTGAAACTGGCGTAAAAGACAATGTCCATCTATTCTTTCAGGGGATTAAACTCTCCTTCTTTGCAGTATAAAAAGCACTGCTGATGGCCTTATTCCCCTGACTATGCAATAAAGCCTACCTTTATTTCAACTAGACCAATTTAGGTAGAGTCTGTCATTAAGAAATTCAAAGAGGAGTTAGTCCCAAATTTAACAATCCACTACAATGAGGTAACTGAACAGATTTGTTATTTTTCATTCTGATCTCCCATTTACCACTTTCTTGTTATCTCTTCTAACTAAAGGCCTGGAACAAGAGGGAAATGGGGAATATTAGTGACTCCCCACAAATGTAGTACTCCCACTTTTAATTCTAAAGAAACATCCCCCTTGAGACCAAATACATCACTTCTTGCTACATCATGTCCAAGTCTCTAGTGTCTGCATCAGTGATAGCCCCACAGGCAGGGTCTTCTGCATGACTGTGTGATGCTGAAATAGCAGCATTTGACAAATTTAAAACTTGCTGTTTGTGCAGTCACTAAGAACTGCACCATTAGTTGTTTTTTTCAGATTGCATGAGTGCAGATCATTAAGTGTTATTACAGTATTAATTATTAGAAATGTCCTGTACTAGCCAAATTAAATCGGGATTGTCAACGACCTGCAAGTTCCCAATACCACGGATAATTTAACAAGATATCTGCCACACTGTGCAAGGTATCTTGACATGTCAGCCACATTATTTCACGTTAAATATTAAATTAAGATATTTCTCTGAAAGTTTGGAGAACTGCATGTATTTGGTATAATGGTTTGTCTAAGCAAATAATAAAAAAGACACTTGTGTAAGGATTACATCCTCTGATAGGTGAGAGTTAAAAATCTATAAAGAATTTGATGCCCTCATACAGCATGTGTATTTAGTTTTAATTAATGCTTTACACTGTTGTGTACATCCTGGCTGCTGTCATGGTTTTAAGTGACTTCTGTGGCTAATAATTTTGAAATAAAAAAAAAAAATATTTTACTTGCTATTGACTGTCTATGAGATGAACAATTACTGGATACTTCCCATTGTACAGAATAGAATGTTTTTCAAAATTGCAATACCTCCAGCAAGGCAGACCTTAGGTCTGTTGTTGACCTCCCTACATCCATCTGGCTGAAAGCAGTGTATTACTGCCTCTGTACTGTAGTTATGCTTGACAAATACTGTTTGGCAGTCTCAGATTCCAATCAAGCTGGGTTTGGTTAGTGGGACTTTCCTTTCATTGAATATAAATGTTTGTGCACGGTGACTGTCCAAGCACTGTGACACATTCAGCATGTGTTCAAGTTTTCAATTAAAGCTTGTCCTTATCCATTTGAAAATGTTCTTGCTTGGAAATGAAGCTCCAAAACAAAGGGAAAAAAGGAGATATATGAAAAGAAATTAACAACTGTCATCAGCTAAACCTCTCCTAAACCAGGTTGGTAAGCTGATACAGTTCTGCTTGCTATTTCAGGTAATACGCAGTCAAAGAGCTGACAGAGAGGAAAGCGTGCAGTAAATAATAAAATAAATAAATGAATCCTGTTAGATTTTTCCTCTATTTTATCCTATTAAGGGATACATAACTGTGCCTACACTTTGCACAAAACTGTCTAAGTAGGATTTTTAAATTTCCTTGGTTTAGCTCTTGCTGCAGTTGTGTTATCTATTACTATCAAGACTGAAACTGTATTTTGAAACTAGGTCTACCAGCAATCTTCATCTATAGCTCCTGTGGTACACTGCTGCTTCTACTGCCACAGTGCCTATGGTTCTAAACACTGCCATTTTATTATCATAACTGTTGTCCAGAAAGCCTGTGATTTTAAAAAAATCCCAAGCAAAGTTATATTTTTAGAACATTATATTATTTTCTAAAAGTGCTATCAGTTTCTTTTTATAAAGGCAGGAAAGGTATAGTTCTCTCTGTTTGGTTACTTACTGGCAATGCAGGTTGATTCAGTGGCCTCAGAAGAAAAGACTAGAAGTAGGAAAGCAATGGGAATTGCGGGAAAGCCCTTTTTTTACACAATTCCACCCACTTACTCCATCTCCCTTGACACTGCACTGACAGATTTAGTATCTTGAGTTTGCCTCGAAGTTGTTATGTACTCTGCATGGTTGACATTGGAAATGGATCTTTAGCTTTGACATACTCTACCAGGATTATCAGCTGAGCTAGGGAAGTGTTGAACTGCCTGCTGAATGTCATATTTCACATATAGGTCATGTATTCCTTCTCTTTCCTTGCACATCAAACACTTGGTGCATAAGTACATTTGTCATTTTGTGGTATGTTAAAACATGAGACAGTAGATATCAAGGTTTTCACTGGCATTCATCCTGTACTCGAGAACTTCAGAGGCCAGTTACAAAGTTCATAGATTATTTCACTCCTTTTTTATTTTCTCCTTCAACAAAAGGTTTTTAATATGATAGTATCTATAAATCTTTTAACTACAGTCATAAAACTTTGTGACAGGGTAGCTTTTCCATACCTGGTCAGATGTGCTTGATGGCAACTTAGAGAGAGCAGCTGGACAGTTTTATTTAGCTGACAAACTCTAATTAGAGACACAGTGAAACTTAAGGTGGCACATTCACTCAGGAAGAGAAAAGGACATGTTTATTTACTTCAGCCACTTTATTATGTTTCTCTTCCTTTGAGTTATTTCCATAAGATTACTAAGGATGTGAAAGGAAATATAAAACAAAAGAGCCCAACACTTAATCTAACAACCTCCAGATATCAGCAGACATGGGGGGAAAATTGTCTGTGCTGTTTTTAGATCCAGACGTATCAACTGCACAGACTGATCTTTACCACACTCAGAAACCAAACACTGAGCAGACAAATCAGCACATTGGCCTGTGGGATGTGCAGCCCCACCACTCTTTGTGGAATAGAGGAGTCAGAGATGTCCACTTCTGGGGAGAGGCACCAGATAGTTTAGATGTTACATTATTTAGCTGTCCCTACAGCACCCTTAATGAAAGAATCAGCAAAGTTCACAGAAACAGAGCATTTCCCAAGAAACCAGATTAATAAATCCAGGTTCTGTCTAATATGCAGTTTATTAGTTACCCTGGAACTTACTTTAAAAGCATGTGGCCAAATATGGCAGAGAAAATGGGTTTCATTTTGCCTACCCAGTAAATAATTAGAAAGGTTCCCACAGAGACTGTTCTCTCTAAATAATCTTACTTTTAAAATTGGCTGATATAAAGGCGTTAATAGAGTCTGATAAATTTAAGATAAATCCAGTAATTTTCATTCACTTAGCAACTATGAAAGAGTAGAGAAGCAACCTGAAGTGAACAAAGGGTCAAGCAGCAGGAAATTTATGCTATGAACACCAATTCACACCTGTTAACTACTGTGACTAGGCAGCAGACAACACCAAGCATATCATTTAAATGGACTTTTCACAACTAGGTGTGCCATTAATTCACTGATTTGGGTCATTGAATCTGTTCCCTAGCAATTGTCCCAATTAAGCAGCCATGCTATTTATCAGGGTGCTTATTAAGTTGATTTGTGAGTGTGTTTGTATACCTTTATTTTAAACCTATATATACAATAAACAGCTGTTTATAAAAAAAAAAAAAAAGTGTATTCCCACTAGTAGAAAATAAATAAAGAGTCACACATGAGTGTGTTAATAATGCAGGATAATAACCTCAGCAGAGAAAATGAGAAAAAAAAGGAAACAAAGAGCTATTAAGTACTAATAAATCATTGGGCATCAAGAGTATATAATGCAAAATTTATATAAATTCTTGACTACAAAATTATCTCCAATATTCCTTTTTTGTCATTATTTACCAAAACTCTTACTGTATGTGAAGCTTAATTATGATCTGATTTTCAACAGTGTCAAATGCTGATTAAAATGGAGTTGAAAAAGGGCACAAATGAATGACTGCCTGCTGTGCATGGGGTTATGTTCAATCATTGAGGATGCTTATGAGAGATCAATGAACAGGAACTCATTATATCCTGGCCAAAACTAGCCATAAGCCTGGGAAAGATGCTTATCTGCAGTCCAGCTAGGTCTATGAGGGTTAAATTATATATTGTTTTTACTGTTGTTTCATTTCACAAAACTGCAAAAGTCCAGGCAACATTTTGTCAGAAAAAAACAATAAAGAATATGAAAAGCCCATCTTCACAGAACATTGGACATTGCAAAACAACCTACAGCTATTATCGGATATATCAAAACTGACAAGTAAAACTTTGGCTGTTGATTGAACAATATTTCACATGGACAGCACAAGCTCGTCCACATTCACTTTTAAATGGAGCTGCTTATCCTGGAGAACTATGGGTAGGAAGTTTATGAGCTTAATTGAATTGGTGGTATTTGGATGATTGAAAAAAATTGGTGACATTGCAAAACTGGTTGTTAGCTTTTCGAGAGCAAAGCACCAACACTGAGCTCCAGGAGTGGCAGTGGATTTCAAGAGATACTAATCCTGTTCACATGCCTTTTCAAGGCACTCAGTAATGGTTTATGGATCAATTGTTAATGTATTTGCAATTCATTTTCTTGTGCCTAAAAGAAAAAAAGTAGGACCCCAAATGCTAAATCTTAATGGATTGACACTTATATTAGTTCCCATGTCTAACAGATCCTCGTTTTTTCAAGGAAACATTTTGTCTTTCTTGACATGCAGCTGCAATCCAGTCATCCTCTGACCTCTGTCACGTTCCTTCACCTCTTTCTGATACGTCTTAAAGTCCTGTTTTATTGTATCTTTAATTGTGTGAAAATATGCAAAAAAAAATGATAATTTCTTGAAAGTAATTTTATTCTTATGCAGTCTACAGAAAGGAAAATATGAAAGGGAGAAGTTAAAAGGCAAATGCGTGCGTAAATTTCTGTTATCGTACAGATAGGTGTTAGGTATTAGTTTAAGCATGAGCTTTCTGCTTACATTTATGGACATTGTAGTAAAATAAAAATTAGCACATTCTGTTGTATAAATCCAATGTTGTTAACTGTCTACCAGAAAGTGCATCAAATGCCTCATCCCAGAAAACAGTTATTCTGAAGAAGGAGGTGTGGGGGGAGAGGGAGAAGCAGAATGGGGATGGTGGACATGTCACTGTAGGCATTACGGAGCTCTGGAATGACATCAAGGTCATTGAGACTACTGCACTGATATTCACAAGTTCTTTTTTTTTCTGCAAGGTACTGTACTGAAATTTTATGATTTCCATTATTGGCTGGGAAAAAAGGGAGATCTTCTCAAGGCATTTAAGCATAACATTAATCAGTCATTTCATAACATTAATCAG
The DNA here is from genome assembly GCA_002631895.1 of Agapornis roseicollis. Classification (NCBI taxonomy): domain Eukaryota; kingdom Metazoa; phylum Chordata; class Aves; order Psittaciformes; family Psittacidae; genus Agapornis; species Agapornis roseicollis. The sequence goes on from NDXB01017066.1 coordinate 107,976, forward strand.
TCATTTTCCAGCTGGGAGCAATTGACTATTCCATTGTTATGGATACTGTAAAATACCAATTTTAGCTTGCAAATACATACAGGCCAAAAAAAAAAAAAAAAAAA
>NDXB01017066.1:113079-118007 GCA_002631895.1 Agapornis roseicollis
CAATCCAGCAGCTTTGATTTGATGAGGTTTCCCCATGCAATAAAAGAACAAGGACTACTTCAAACTTGGAACATTGCAGAGTTTTAATAACAGGTCAGCCTTCCCTGTAGTTGGACTCTTCTGTACTCGGACAACAAACCTCTGGGCAACCTACTTTAATAGCAGTCATCTAGAGCTATCACAGATGGACTTAAAGAGAACTGCTGCAGTGGTATATGCCAGGGTTGTCTATGTTTTTCAAATTGACTGTTGATTCATATAAATTTCAATTTTCATTCCCAGTGGCAAATTTTGACTTTTTTTGTTTAAGCCCATTGCTTTGGTGCTGAGACAGGGAGGCTTAACCTGCATAGCTGGAATATAAGCTCTTGCTGTCTAGGATATGTAAAATGGTAGTCAGAGTTAAAGCTTCCTCACAGATTCTATTCGGTTCTGTTATTTTTCTCCTTTTTAAAGAAGGGAAAGGCAAAGAAGCAGAATCCCGTAGGAATCTGATTAAATATTTGTAAAATTAATAGTCAAATAAGGCATTTGTATAGAAAACATTAGGCAAGATGTATTACCTTGTAGACTGAACGAGGTATTTTATACAATCTGAAATTCAAACGCTTTTATTAAATGAAGGATGTAAGATGTTTCAAAATTGAATACTGAGTACAAGTTGCCAACTGTCAGTCAAACCTATCAGTGAACTCAGCTGCATTGGCTTAAAATTGCATGCTAATGTAAACAGACTCTTCAGCTCCTGTTGAAGGAAAATGACAATTTAGCAAATGTTATAATCCTTTAGGGCAAGCCTGAACCTTCAAACTCAGATTGAAGACACAAAACTCTGACATCCCAGGATGAGCTCTGGAAAGGAGCTATGCCTCCCAGGGTATGTCTTTTGTTCCAGTACAAATATAACTGCAACTCAGATCTACATAAAGTATTTTTAAGCATAAGTACAGGCATCAGGACAGTATAGCCATTACAGCAATTCCTCTCTGCATATTTGAGCAACTCTGAGTCAGTAATCTGCTTAAGCATTCTGGTGCATGGCTACTCCCTTTCATGCCCAGCTGGCCTTGGTGACCAGTTCTTCATATGTGGAAATGAATCTTCCTAACTCCATCATCCACCACAATTTACTATTAGTGGAAAGTATCAATTCTGTCATCTTGCTCTCCTTGACACTTGCAAATACAATCACATTGTGTCTGCAATATAGAGGCACCTTCACTTCTCTCTAATCCACTCGACCATTACAGCATAGATAAGGAAGACTGCACACTTAATCTCATTATAATGTAAAATACCTACCTGGACTTGTGCAAAGTGTTCAACACTGTCCTGCACAATATCCTTGTCTGTAAACTGGAGATACATCAATTTGATAGATAGACCACTCAGTGAATAAAGAATTGGTTGCGTGGCTGCACACAAAGCGTTGCGGTCAATGGCTCAATGCCCAACTGGAGACTGAAAACAAGTGGTGTCCCTCAGGGGTTGGTGTTGCGACTGATCCTGTCCAACATCTTTGTTGCTGACATGGACAGTGGGATTGAGTCTCCCCTCAGCAACTTTGCTGACACCAAGCTGTGTGGTTCAGCCAATGCCCCAGAGGTAAGGGATGCCACCCAGAGGGAACTGGACATGCTTGAGAGGTTGGTCAATGCCAACTTCATAAAGTTCAACCAAACCAAGTTCAAGATCATACACCTGGGTCAGGGCAATCCTGGGCACAGCTACAAGTTGGACAGAGAAGAGATTCAGAGCAGAGAAAGACTTAGAGGTGCTGGCTGACAAGAACCTGAACATGAGCCAGCTTCAGTGTGCATTTGCAGCTCAGAAAAACAACCGTACCCTGGGCAGCATCAAAAGGAGCATGACCAGCAGGTCAAAGGAGGTGATCCTGCCCTTCTACTCTGCTCTCATGAGACCTCACCTGGAGTATTGTGTGCAGTTCTGGTGTCCTCAACATAAAAAAGACATGGAACTGTTGGAACAAGTCCAGAGGAGGGCCACGAGGATGATCAGGGGACTGGAGCATCTCCTATACAAAGACAGGCTGAGGAAGTTGGGGTTGTTCAGCCTGGAGAAGAGAAGGCTGCATAGAAACCTCATAGCAGCCTTCCAGTATCTGAAGGGGGCCCATAGGGATGCTGACGAGGGACTCTTCATCAGGGACTGTAGTGACAGGATAAGGAGTAATGGGTCCAAACTTCCAACCTAACTTCCAAACAGGGGAAGTTCAGGTTAGATATAAAGGAAGAAGTTGTTTACTGTGAGGGTCGTGAGGCACTGGAATGCGTTGTTCAAAGAACTGGTAAAAGCTTTACCCCTGGCAGTGTTCAGGCTTCTTGTGTGACATGGTCTAGTGTGATGTGTCCCTGCTCACAGCAGAGGGATTATCTTAAGGTCCTTTCCAACCCAAACTATTCTATGACTACATGTTCTATATCCTCCTTCTCAGGGAGACCAAAATCAGAGTTGAGGTTTCTTGGAATATGTGGTCATAATATGGATAGAGCAGACCCAGGGATGACAGTGTTCTTATGTCCCATAATACAAATATAACTTCACTGTCTTCAGTGCCTATAGACAAGGATTTGACAAGTTAAAGTAACAATTCAGTAATAGGTGTCCCATGTTAAAAAATGTTTGGAAGGTGATTACTCCTTGAGGAAATATGTCTTTACTTGTTAAAAATACAAAAGTACAGCAAACAAAACACACCAAAAGCATGCAGATCTTGATATTAAACTTCAGTGTAAATCTGAAGTCACTTAGATGTCTGAAGGGGCTTAATGGGTGTTAAAAAAAAACCCAAACAAAACCCTGAGATAAAAATAATTTAACTCAGTGGGCAGAAATTGCTGTACCTGACTCTAAGTGCTCCATTTGGAATACGCACACCAAAATATTAAACCCCACAGAAAATATTTTACTGTAATCTCCAAATCATTTTAACTCTACTGGTTTTCTTGACCTCTGATTTACACTGAGGCAGGTAAGAAGAGAATCAGGTCCAAAGAGAATACTAAGACAGATTTTTCAATGACAGTAGGACAAAATCTTGTTAAAGCTACTTGTCAGAAAGAGGGATAAAGTCCAATCCAGAGAACGTAAATCCTAGAAGTACACACAATTCAGTGTTTAAGGAAGATGTCAATTTTTCATCATTTAGTGCCTCATGTCCCTTGTTTCCCATTTCAGACATTTTTTTATAAAACCATTCAGAATCTCTGTGTTCCATTTGTGGAATTCATTTATTCTCTTGTCAATAATTTAATACTGCTCTATGAAAATAGCTCCTCTTGCCTGCTTTCAGCTTCTTTTTTTAATCTGTTTTTATACAAGTAAAATGAAAAAAAGATTGGTACAGAAAGGAGGGTATATCAGGAGTCTTACTGAACAAAACTGAATGGAAATAACACTTTTAGAAAAATTACATCATTATCCCAATTAATTCAGTTAAGCAGATATTGCTTGCATGTTTTTTCAGCCCCCAAAGCTATGGGACAAATAGCTGACAAATAAAGCTTATTTCTCATGCATAAATATTTTAAAATATTTAAATTAAGTAGCATGGATTAGGTTGAACAATTTTTATGGTAATAAAAATAGAAAGAAATATTTTAGAAAAATCTCTTGATCTTTTTTGCTTTTCTCATACATATCAATTATTAAATACTATTGAGTCCTGAGTCTGACTAAAACGTCTGGAGGCCACACAAATTTCAGTATCACACTACTGTAATGTATATGTCTCTTCTTGTAGCATCCATCAGTCAGTGCATAGGGCCTATTGGTGTTAGATCTGTATTTACACAAATGTTAAAAAAAATTACGGCTCCCATCCTATACAACAGTAAGCAGAGGTACAGTACTAGTCAGTAATATAATGGCTTAATAATAAACTAATTACATGTTACTCATATATGATATATTAATTCCTTAATAGGAATTAAAAGAATTGGTTTTGCAAGCCTAAGAAATATTTGCAAGCCTAAATGCTGCTTAATTATTAACATTCTTCTGTATTTTTATTTTCCATGAATACATGACCCCAGGACTCTCCTGGGACACTATATTATACAACTTGTTTAAATGTGGGTCATATGCTAGTAAAATATGTTTTAAATAAATAGTGCTAAAAGGAATTTAAAGTAGTACCTCTTTTCCCTAAGGGTAATAACGAGCATCATGTGAATTAAAATCAGAAGACACTCAACTGCATTGTTCCTCTTCCTCAATCAAGCTGTCAGTGGCTGGTCTCAGCTCCCCATCCTGCCTCAGCTGGGACCATGCTGTGTTCAAGAGGCACAGGCACCAGGATGCTGAGCTCTCTTCCCCTTTGCTGAGCACTAAGAGGTTGCTTAAGCTTACAAAAACTCCCAGCGATGTCAGATTTTGCAGGATTGACCCCTACATATTTTTTTAAACGATTACAGTAAGGGCATACTAACAATTACTGCTGGTTTAGCATTTTAAATATTTCAGTCTCTACAGTAAACAAAATGAGGCTCTTTTCTGACTTTTCCCCCTGAGACAAAATTTCCACTGATTTACATAAGAATTTTGCTGGAGTAAGGACCTCGAGGCAGTGTCTGAACATTTATGCTTTGTACTGGCTTTTCCTCCATTAGAGGGTCTCCAAATTCCCATTGACTTTAATGAGAGCTCAGCAGGCAGATAAATCTGACAAGGGTTATGCTTTTGGGAACTTCTGTACCACTCTTGTAAAATTATTATCAAAATTGCTTTTCCAGTATTGTAGTTATAGTATTGTGATAGCACCAAAAATCCTAGTCAGAGACATTCATTGCATATACAATGCCATTGTTAAATTTTTTCTAAACACAAATTCTGACAAAATTTGGGATTTTTTTGGTTTGGTTTGGTTTTTGGTTTTGCTTTTTTTTTTTTTTTTTTTTTTTTGGTTT
>NDXB01017066.1:119507-129954 GCA_002631895.1 Agapornis roseicollis
CCCCCCCTCCCCTCCCAAAAGAAAAAAAAAAAAAAAAAAGAAAAAAGAAAAAGAAAAGAAAGAAAGAAAAGCACTAGCCTGGTATCAAGGGATCTTGCTAGGATACTTAGGTGAATATTTTCTGTAGAAGCCAACTGACCATCCATCTCCCTTTTTAACTAGTGTCAAGGCTGGTTTACTTGATGATGATTTGATGCCCAGCAATTGCTCCCCCTTGCCCACTGAAAATGAGTGATGACAGGGGAACAGCCGTCAAATAGAACAAGCTGAGATATTGTAGCAGGGAGCTTAGCAGAGCTGAGTCCTGCAAAAAGGAAGCATTCTAAAAGGATGAAGTTCTGGAAAACAATTGTTTACAGTTTGCTTTGTGGAGAATGTTTTGGGTTTGTTTGTTTTTTACAAATTGTAAGATGTGTTTATTTTGACAAAGCATTCCTGTGGCATAAAACAAAAATAAAAATAAAAGTATGTCTTCTACTTGGAATAAACAGCCCAATGAGGATTTTAATAGAATTTCTTATCTCTGCTTCTGCTGTTTTTAGCTGAACTCTGACATCCACACAAGTTGGAAAGAAATATATCCACTGCATTTTTTCAAACATCAGCTCCTCAAAGAGCATATCCAAAACTAAAGAGCCTAGAAAGCTTTTGTACTCTATAGTTAGCAATCCTAATATGTATGTATTTATAATGGTTTCCAATATGTTCAACTTTGGACATTAGGACACATTTTCACAAGTGCTCAATAATAACAGACCATACCTGAGACACATCGCAGTCACTGAATGCTCTCACTTAAACACTTGAACAGATACAGAACAACAATGGCAAAATGAACAAACAAAAAAAATTACTGTAGTGTAACAGTACAATAGTGCCAATTTATAAGGTACTTTCATCTTCAAAGAACTTGTGAAATATCTATTGTTCATGTTTTACATAATACTGGGAAAATGTCTATGCAAATATTTATGGTCGATACCTGCATGTATTTATAATTGATATGGATGTAAATATATATGCATATGTTTGCTAAACTATCAACTATCAAAATGTTACTCACACTGAATGCCATTCATACCAAGATATTCCAGTGGCTTTGCAAAGATAATTATAGAGATGGAGCTAAAAAGCATCAATATACTGAAGTTCCTGAACCCATGGGTGGAAGCCATGGATGGATGTCCCAACTGAGGATGGTCAGGGCCATTGAAACCTGTTGGTGTCCTCAGGGACACCATTTTTATTCACAGAAACAGTGAGCAGTTTTACTCACACCATCAGTTTGTGGTTGCTTCTGCTACAGTGAACACTCTTGTTTAGGACTGTGGTCTACAGGTCAGATCCACAGAGATACTGGAGGAGCACATGGAAGAGCAGATAAAGGAGCAGATAAAAGAGGACCTTACATGCTTTAGCACATTTCTGAATTATAAATATTCATTTTTACTGCTAATAATATTTTTTTTTAATTTTATTTTTAAGATGCTCTGGCCCTCTCTCTTCCAAGTCACATATTTCCTTCCCACCCTTATCCTGCTCTAGAGTGGATCCTCCCCCTCTAAGTTTTACCCAGTCACAGTTTGTGTGATTGCTTTGAGCAGGAGGAAAGTTCTGGTAATGCAAGTCAGAAGACTAGTTATAACTAATAATAGAGTGTTGTCTTTTCAGAAAGACTATCAATAATGCTTACAAAACAAAATTAATAATCCCTTTATGGACTGAAACAATCTCACAGCATGCTATCATTCTGGTTTTTGGGAGGTCACAATTTTAACATTTCCAGAAATAAAAGAATCTAGTTTGGAAAAAAAGAGGAGGAAAAATATAATTAAATCACATAATTTCAATTATGTAAGTATGAAGTCTTCACTGTAGAAATCCTAAACTCAGCTATTGCTCTTCAGTAAGTATGCAAACAGTCTTCAGTAAGTACAAACAAGTGTTGTAAGCAAGATGTATTTATGATATGAACTCTTGAGGGAATCATGCACAAAGTATCTATTTTTTACTGAGATATGATGAACAGGTTTTTAATGAGGCAAAGTTATAAAATTTCTTCTTAGAGTTTTTTTAAGAGGCTAAGAATGCTGCAGAAAACGCCAATATCAAACATCTATAATTTAAATCTATGTAGCTTTTTATTCCTCTCCTTGATAACAAGTATTTTTTCTAGTCTTTTGCCTCCTGTGTCACAACATGCTGATACAGGGGACAAGTATGGTGAAGAAAAAGATTTTTGCAGTTCATCTGAATCACAACTGCAGACTTCTGGACTCATCAGACTTTGGATTTGCATATAGTCTGGAACAGACTTGGGGTCACTCCTGTTACAGAAGGCTTTGCATTAGCAGCCAGACTGAATTAAACAAATAAAAATTAAAAAATAATTAAAAAAAACACAACAACAAACCAACAACAATAAAAAAAAAAAAAAAAATAAAAAAAAAAAAATTAAAAAAAAAAAAAAATAAAAAAAAAAAAATTAAAAAAAAAAAAAAATAAAAAAAAAAAAATTAAAAAAAAAAAAAAATAAAAAAAAAAAAATTAAAAAAAAAAAAAAATAAAAAAAAAAAAATTAAAAAAAAAAAAAAACAACAAAAAACCAACAACAAAAAAAAAAAAAAAAAAAAGGAGGAAATGGATGTGGCCAAGAGGAACTCTTGAGTGTCGCTACATCATTGATGTTGAATGGTATCTGCTTTACTGTTTCTGGCACATGAAGCATATACATAAGTTTATTTACATGTGTGCCTGTGTACCTGTAAAAGAGGAGTAGCAGCAGATAATGTGTTTGTAGCAGTTGGATTTAGATACCACTATATAGTTTTCTACACTAAATGTATCAATGACAGATATGTCCAGCTTCCAAGTTTGACGACATGTAGGTTTTTAAGAAAAAGTATGATTTTTCTATCTCTGAACATCGTCCAGCCAAGATTAGGTGACTTTTTTACTGCATGTGCAACTGTAAACAGATATGAGAGACTAATGTTCCCTCCACAGTATGTTTCCTGTAAATTATGACCCTTTTAGATATATCTAAGCCTCTGCCTTCATCGATTCATAACACAAGCCACATTCTGCTGTTCCAGTGCCACTGTTCAGCATTTGGGTGGTGAAAAGGTTGAGAGCTCTAAAGATGGATTTTGGCACAGTTAACACTCAGCTAAAATTTCACACTAGCTGATTTAAGCCTAACAGTGGTGGAACCTCAGCCAATTATGAGTCCGTGCCAATGAGGTCAGTGCAAGACACCACAGAGGATTAGCAAGCCTTTTGGTGGCGGATATGGGTTCAGCTTTCTGTAAAGACTTACTAAAATGTAGGCAACTGAACCAGTTCTATACACATAGCTCTCATCTATCATAGAATTAATTTAATTTCTCCTCTGTAATGTTAATGAGATATGAAAAGTCTTTTCTTCCACTCTAAGATATCAGCATTAATGACACAGAATCAGCTCCAGTGAATGGAAAAGAATGAGTTCACCTACACTATAATTTGTAATTGGCTCACTCATGGGACTTGAGTCTTTTGCATGAAAACTGGAGCTGTGTGAGCTCTCAAATGTGTTCCATTCATGCTTGCATTGTCACAGGAAAGATTTGAAGGAATCAGTTTGCATTTAATTAAAGCTTCTGTGACTTACTGTGAAAAACCTTAAACAATATATTCATCAAAAGTTTTAAAGTAAGGTTAAAGAGAGATCTATGATATTGCAATCTACTGGTATTGAGAATGTGTTGTAAAAAAGATCATTACATACAAAATGGCTATTTCTTCATAACCTAAACACAACTAAATGCAGAAACTCTGCCACAGCTCCTATGGAAAGAACTCTCTGCACCTCCTGAGTAATGTGTTGTGACTATGGGGGAGTCCACTGGGTAGCAATTTATTTTAAGTCTCTATCATTGGGTGCTTAACTCCTGTTAATTTAGAACAGTGGCTTGGGGAACTATATTTGAGTCACACACATATAAAATGATTCCACTGTGATTGGTTTTACTGCAGTGAATGCCAGTGAGATTTTGTTGAAGGGAAGCAATACTCACTTTTCCCTTTTTCCCTTCATTCTTTTTTTATTTTTTTTTTCTTTCTTTTGTACAGCGTATTAGCAGTGCTAGTTTCAGAAGTCCAAACTTGTGAATCTTTCTGCCTGGGTTCATGGTACACTCTAGGGTGTCTCTGTACTTAAAAAGACTGTTCCATTTTGACAGCATCAAGCACTATTGCATGTACGGGAGTGTGGGGAATAGCTCTCACACTGATAGAAAGGGTGCTTAATTCTGACATGTTTAAGTATTCCAACTGTACAGATCATTGAAGGAAAAGGAAGACCTCGTGTTCAGAGACAGAAAGTGTGACAGCTCTACTGGAAATCTGAAAGTCCTTTCAGGGACAGAATATATCATTACACTTGCTAATTCTAGGACTGTTCTAATTGAACCAAATTTAAAGGCCGCAATCTTTATTTTGAATAGCAAAACTATGACTCAAAAAGAAACTGGCATCTCTAGTGAAGTACAGCCCTTTTTTTTCTGTCACCGCCAAAGAGATCCTTCTTTCACCAGTGTTTTACAATGATGTTTCCAAAAAGTAAATGTTTTGTCTTTGAAATAAAGCAAGTAATAACACGCATTTTTGAGAGTCCTTTCTCCTTATTCCCACTGTCTGTGTATTACTCAGTTTAAACATTTCCCTGGTTTGGAATCAAAAGAGGCAGCACAAATTACAAGGGCAGCTAAAAAGTAGGACATGGTAGCAGCAGAACTACGACTTTGTGGTTAAGCTGATTTTTGCTATGAAAAAGAAGCAATGTGGCCAGTGACATGTCCATTTTGGGCACAGGGGTACTATTCTTGGCATTGCCAAGGTTACTGCTAGACAACCTTTGGTAAGTCTTTGAGCCTTCTCAAAACTTAGTAAAACAGGGACAGAGACCTGTTGTTGGGAAGCACCTGTAGCACTATCGTTTTTGCTTCAGTTACTGTGACCAACAGTTCTCTCATCTTTCACTTAAAGGGGACTGGAGATTAAAGCTGGAGCAAAGGATACATCATAAGATTTGTCACCAAAGATTTGCTGGATAGACACTCAGGCACAGTGCTGAAGAAATTCCTGTTCAAAGGAGGGGGAAGAAACTGGGCTGATGAGAGAGGGAGGGGAAGCAGGGAGAAATTGTGGCTGCTAAAAGCCCTTCAAACCTTTCTGCTTTCACCTCTAATTATCAGGAGGCTGAGTTCAGCCACTCCCACCAGAGGTGCAGTGCTGCCTGGGAAGGAGGGAATAACCAAATGAACCACACTACAGCTGAGAAGTCCTAAGGTCACTGCTGGAACAGAGAAGTAAGATTGATGTGACATAAGCTTCTTATTTTCCCCTCAGTTTCTAGCTTGATTAGAGTACGCTTTGTGTACCTCTGTCCTTGTCTCTATTGCCATTCCTGCTTTTGCCACCTTCTTCCAGCCACATATCTGATCCCAGTGGCTTGTACACCCTAAATAAACAACACCCTTCCTCGTTCCTCACAAAATGCTGATCTTTCAGCACAGAATCCTAAGGGTTGGAAGGGACCTTGAAAAATCATCTAGTCCAACCCCCCTGCGAGAGCAGGGTAACCTAAATTACATCACACAGGAACTTGTCCAGGCAGACCTTGAATATCTCCAATGTAGGAGACTCGTCTCCAACGTAGAAAATGTCAGACTCCTCTCCAACTCTTGAAAATGTCAGATGCAAGAAGCATAAAAGGACTAAGGTATAAGAAGAAATAGTGAAACACATAACAGAGGAACCATCCTTATCTGTTATATTTTGTGCTTTGACATAGAAACACTATTGTTTCTATTTAATAATATGTAATGTGGTCTCTGGAACTGTGTAATGTGATAATAGAAAAACCTATCCTATTGTCATGGTGTCCTTCAAAACCAGATTAGGCATTACTTATCCCAAAATGCACTTCCCCAAAATGTGTGATTATAGTTTAATTTCAGTGAAAAATCAGAAACACTCTACATCCATTGTGCTCCTTAGTTTATTAATATAGAATCCGTTTATGTGTTTGCAGGGACTGTATTTTTAATGTATAAAAAGTTAGATACTGGGGTTCAATCCCTGCCTGCCAGTTGAAACAGTGGATAAACAATGAATTTACTTAAGTAATGTGCTATTCATTACTGATTTTTCTTTTTTTTACTGTCTAGCAAGAGACAGTTTCACATAGCTGTGTGCCAGGGGCTTCAAGATTTCTAAAATTAGCAGGGGACAGCCACTAATCCTTTGGGAAAAGCACTGAAGTTGGGCACCTTAATTAAGAATTGAGTTCTAGAATTGCTGGAAATTACCAGGGCAAAGTTATGGGTCTGAATGTAATTTCAGAGAGCAACTGAGAACATCCTGGACCCTGAGCTGTGGTCCAACCTATACTAATCTTCCCAGCTGTGTCGTATTCCCTTTTAGCTGGAGGTAACAGAATTTGTTAGAAATTAATTAAGGCATAATATAATACTATGTTAAGATAAAATATGGTTTTGTTTAGTCCATCTTTGAACACTTGGGTTTTTTCTATTCTTTGAATTATGGGCAAAATACCTTTTTACTTCTTACTTCTACATGTGGCTAATGCTAAAAACAGTACTGAGGCACCTGCAGAAAGACATTCCACACTCAGGAGAACTGTGGCCTGCAGACCAATTGTACCATTTTCATCACACTCAGCAGCCCAGATGAAGTCTCAAGAAGCAGCTTTTCCAGTTAAGCTGCATGGAGCAAACAAAAGCTGATAATACAGGGTGTCAACTTGGAAAAGATGTCTTCTAGTGGATTAACCACTAGAAGGATTAGTCCAAAAATTTTGGCAGGCAAAAACTTGGGAGACTGCCTGAACTGTGAGGGTAACTAAAAGTTTCAAGCATCCATACAGATATGCCATAGGATTGTGGTGCACAAGACAGATAGTACCCAGAGCATGGCCAGCATCCGACTTTTCTGGAAATAGTATGGTGCACCTCAGCAGACTAATCTGCTCACAGGCTGTAGGTGTATTTCTAAATCTTCTCTGTTGTTTGTGACCTGAAGCATGAGGGTTTATATCTACTTTAAAAATGTTTTATTCTATCTGATGCAACTGTGGAAGCTTTTTATGATTGAGATAAATCTACAGTCTTCTTTTTAGCCTTTTCAATTCATTGTCATTTGGTGGCAATGAGTTCCACCAGCTAATTCTGTAACATGCTAAAATACATCCTTTATTAGATATACAAAGCACTTTTGAAACTCAACATTTTGGTCTTCTGCTACTATAAATGATAAGAAGGAAATACCAAAGTATATTCTCTCTAAAATGCAAATATTTTTTAATTATAGTTGTGTCTACAACAAGAGAAGTATTTGCCTGTAAAGTTGTTCTGTAGTTATGAAAACTTGAGGGGGTGACATAGGTAGTATCAACTGCAGGAATTTTCCCTAGTGGAACTATGTGTCAATTAATTTGTTTTGCTTCATCAAGTTTTCATACTCTTTCCTGACACAGCTATGCTGGTGAAACTTTAACCTGTAACGCAAATGAGTATTCCATCTCCTTTTCCTATTTAATCTAGTGATTTGGTAAAAATAATAAAAATGTATTTAACAGTAGCAATACTTACATCTTCCAATGTAGAGTCTTCTGCAGTTAAAACAGTGTGCCTGACTACTGTGTAATTTAAGATTGAGTTTTTTCTTATATTTGTGTAAGAGAAATTTATTACTAGGATTTAATTTTCTTTCTCATTATTTTTTACTTCATCTTTCACCACTAGTGTGTTTTCTTTATTTGTGTAACCACACTACCACAGAGAAGACAGAGTTTTTTATAAAAATCAAATTCTGTTTTAATTTTTAAACAGTGGATTCCCCATAGCTTCCAACACTGCCTGTACTATGGCTCCTGGGCCATTAACTATGAATTGACTCTTGAGTTATTAACCATTATATATGAAGGGAGATCCTGTCCTGGATTGGTTTCGGACAGGAAGAGGCATCAGGAGACAGTAATGTTACTAGAATGCAATTCCCTGAATATTTTGGGCCACACGGTAACTCTATAGCTAATACTTCTCTTTATGGCAGCTCTATAAGTAATCCAGAGGTCTGACTCAGAATGCTGGAGGCACATAGTTTAACACCACTTTTGTCTTACAGTGAATTACTTTGCACCAAATATTCACAATACTATTTAACTATTCTGAACTGACAGTCTTGAGCCAAAACTCACTGAAATTGGCAGGACTTTTTTGCCAGCAATTGTTTGACAATTCAGAAGCAGGGCTTGTGATGAATGGAATTAAAATCACAGTCATCATTAACGCATGTTTGCAATTAAAGGTATACTTGAAAAGGTAAAATCAAAGAATTTATAAATACACTAAATATGACCATGTCTGATAAAATTATGAACATTTGCTGAATGTTTTTTTTTTTATCAGCAGTTGTTCACCCCAGGGGAACTGTTGTGTGAAGAAAGGAATTTAGGACTGTGGTAACTGTCCCTCTCACTGTTCCTGCTAAGACAAGCAAAAGCCTGGTAAGGCCAAAGGATACTTCCTGGTGACACCTATTAGTCCTCATGAATGCTCATAGCTTCACTGGTTCTGAGCATAGGCTCAGCAAAACGAATCTCCAGATATGAGGAATTTAGCTGTCTTAGCTCTTTTGCACCTTTCAGCCAGCCTCAGTTAGCTAGAATAAGTTATTCGCCATAGAATCATAGAATGGCTAGGTCTGGAAAGCACCTTAAGATCATCTAGTTCCAAACCCCAAGAACCAAGAGTATTTAAAAAGATGAGAAGTTACATCCCACATTTATTTAAGAAGAAAATATATTGTACTGCCTGCATGTCCAGCAGTCCCAAACCAATTTATTAACTGTGGCCTAAATATTGCAACGTTGAAATTAATTTTGAATTTTCCTTCAGTAAGAGTAGATTTGGTCATGAAATAATACTTACCTAACCAGAAAAATGCAGCTGACTCTCAGGCAGAACTTGTCAGCTTTGAAACAGTATACACCAACGCCCGCACAAGACCTTACGACAGGAAATGAAGAAGGATATAGCCAATTGTGCCTGTCAGGAAATGGGTGTGAAAAATATAGTTGCTGAAATGAGAATTTAGCCAGGGTTAACACTTCTCCAAGTGTAAAAAGATTAAGACTTTTCCTGTCCTAAACTGGTCACAAACTAATTATACTCCTCATACAAAACTTATGCTCACAGCTTGCAGGCATCTTTGATTCACAGAAAAGCCAAAAGTTGATTTACTAATATACATGCTATTGCCTGCATTTCACCAGGCATTGTGTAGTGCAATAGTACAAAAGATGGTTGTCTTTTTTCCTGGAAAGGCTTTAATAAAATAAAAAAGTATACAAAATAAAAGTATACAAAATAAAAAAGTATACAGCAACCATCTTTGTAAACAGGGCCATGTAAGCCAAGTCATAGGAATGCATTGATATTTTGTGTATGTTTGTACACAGACACACACATACACTTAGAGGAAAAGGAAAAAAAAATGTTTTAGGTTTATATCCCAAAGAATTCTTACCCACAGAAAAACAACAGAAATGATCAACAGACATAAAACTTTAGCCTGCGTAAATTAAATGGTTCTGCTGCATTAACTTCATAAAACCATAATCCTCTCCTCCACAAACTATTACATGCACTGCAACATATCTGATTTATGGGGTGTAGAATCGATGGGAAAAAATTAATGCTTGAAAAACATATTAGAGACATTATTGAACAGATTTTAATTGAGATTTGATTTCAATGCCCCTTATCCACATGATTAATGAGTCCTACCCCTCGACTCCAGCAGGCAGAAAAGAGAGTCTTTAATATGACAATTAAGTATCTGTCTTTAGGTTTTATGTAGCTCTCTCCTCAGATCACTTCATCAGTACAGTGTGGCTTTTGTGCAGATTAAATTGAGACTCAATTTTCTCTATTTTCCAGCACTTACTTATGTTTTATGACAAGCACTAAATCAATTTTATGCTATTATTGATTTTTTCTTAAATGGACACAAACCATTTCGCCTTTTGCCCTTCTTTTCTACTTTCCTTCTATTTCCTTTTTTCACTGTATGTTTGATATACAGCCAGTTAAAGAAATTTCAAACGTTTCCTGAGATTTCTACAGGTCATGCCAATTCATTCACTTTTTACAACATTAGAATTGACAAACTTAACCTGGAATTCTATCAAAACTTATATATTCTTTTAATGCGACAAGGTTTACAGGTTGGGCTTCTTCCCCCACCTTACCCTTTAAAAAAAAAAGAAAAAAAAGGAAAAGAGACTCCTCAAGGTTAGTTCCTCCTCTTTCTCAATTAAAAAAAAAAAAAAAAACCAAAAAAAAAAACCAAAAAAAAACAAAAAAAAAACAAAAAAACC
>NDXB01017066.1:134580-158436 GCA_002631895.1 Agapornis roseicollis
AAAAAAAAAAAAAAAGAAAGAAACCAAGCCATTCCATGACTCTAAACAGGGAGCTGAGGGCAATTTCGTAACTTTCTGCAATGCAGAAGTGTTCATAGGCAATTGTCATTTTGGAATTTTAAACTTATTCACAAAATTTAGTGGAAAACTGCAAATACCATGCAAACCTCTTTGTTCATGAGAAGAAGCAATGAAAAAAGTTCCCTTATTTATTCATGTTTTTTATTGTGTGGGCTGCATAAGGTTCTTTAAAAATCAAGTTTGACATAAACTGAGGTTAATTATTAGGGGTAAGCAAGACAAACAGTGTTATCTAACCTTTAAAAATAAATGTAGTAAGTTGCCTGTGAATCTGAAACAAATATTTACTCCAGGTGTCCAGACTTAATGGACAGAAGCATAATTGCTTTTTAAGGAGAATATTTTATTTGTTATTCAGTGAGGATTATCTTGTGATGAAGAAGTCTGTCTCCTTTCTTTATTTCTTCCCTTGGAAGGCAATACCTTAGTTTGTTGGTTGGTTTGGTTGGTTGGTTTGTTTTTTTTTCAAATCTACTGTATATACAGATCACAAACCCTGAACAAAGAAGAATTACAAACCCAGCTGAGATAAACATGTCAGAATTACTGTTAAGAGGCTGATGCCCAGAGTGTTTAATGGCTTGAAAAGATGATCAAGCATTTATGCAGCTACTCCTTCAAAAATTATCATTGAGCCAATGATAATCCAGTTATAATAATGAGCATTGAATCAATTAAGCTTAGCATGCAGAGAAACTACTTTTTAATATTAAATAACTCACTCTTCCACCTTAAAATAAAAGATAATAATTACGAAACCAGCAATTTTACAAAAGAGCCGTAATGTTCAGATTAGAAGCCTGTATAAAAAGCTGTGTCTAATATAGCATAGCTAGCTTGTAGGTTGTACATCAGCATCTGAGATTCTCCTTTGAGATGCTGTGATTCCCCATTCTCTCGTAACTTTACACTCTGTGGTAATTTTCAGAACCTAAAATCGAGCTGTGCGATCTTGGAACCGGCTATAGGAAACTGAGCTCAGCGCACTGTCTTCTCTGCACACAGCAGATAGCTACTTAACAATTGCCTGGCCATTTTTCCTTTTTCTTTTCCTTAAAACCTCTTCAAAATATGTTTTGTGTCTAGCAGTAGTATCTTGCATTCTTTTCTCATCTGTTCCTGAAACAAGAGCTCTCTGTAGCACCTGTTAGAATAAATCTAAAAATGCAATGGTAAAAGAATAGTGGTTAGGCATGTTTATTCTTGGAGTCTGCTTGTAGTAGCATTAGCCAGAAGGAAATTTTTAGACAATTAAAGTCTATATAAACCAGTGCAGCATCACTAAAAACAGAAGGATATGGGACTGGATATAGCTAAAATGGTGATGTACAAATGAACAAATTGCTAAATAGTGAAGTATCTTCCTCATCACATCGTACACAGCATTCACCCAAGGCTGCACTGTAAAGACTGTAGTTGTCCCAGTGAGCCCACGCCTTTGCATAGCTAAAGGATGGCTGATTTGCAAAAAAGTGAGTTTCAGCTGTTACCTGTAAAACAGCCATGTTAATGCTTGCATCACAAGCTCTGACTGTAGGCTTGGCAGTTGAAAGTCCCTAACTGCTTGTAGGGAAAACATAACTAATTTTACCTGGATGGTATTGAATAACAGTAAGTATGGAATGAGTAATAAATTTTCAATCATCTAAAAAATTGAAGGAAGCCTAGCCACTAAAAAAAAAACCCAATCAAAGAACAACACAAAACTTTAAAGTCTCATTCTCACTTATGCAAAAATGCATTGATTTTGAAATTCTGGATTTAGCCAGAAGAACAGCATATGAAAAAGAATTCTCTAAGCAGTCAGTTCTGAGGAGTTCTTAAAAGGGATCTTTAACTCTTCTAATTCACAGCATAACTCAGCTATACTGCAAGTAACCTGCATGGCTCCTTTGAGCCATGAAATCTTTCCCCAATTTTGTAAAAATTAGTGGTTGTTTATTTTTTTTTTTTTTTCCTCCCAGACCTAAAGGTACAGGGCATTCAACAGCATGATGAACTGTATACTAAGGAAGTTCTTAAAGAGTGTACTATTGAACAGGAGTAACCATCAGGAGCACAAGAGAATTCATGAAACCTCTGGATAGTTTGCTCAAAGATACGGGGGTTAAAAGCCTGGGATTGTACAATGAAAGGCTTTTGAGGAATTTTGACATATGCAAATGTCAAGGGAGAAAGCTGATTTGACTGCTTTGAGAGATGCAGAGAAGATGATCTTCATTGATTTCACTATTACAGGTCAAAAAAGAAATCCTGCTTGAGAACAGAATCTGAAGATGATTCTGACCAACATGGCTGTAAAGGACCCTTTTATCTCATTAGTGCCTCCAGAGGTACTGCAAATTATTGTTTGCAGTACCTTCTGAGCAACTGTTACCTGACTATTTCTTTTCAGGTCAGAGAATCGGCCTCTACTTTTTATTTAATGTCACTTATGGAGTGGAAAATTCAGATGTTCTTATCTCACTTCTTTGACGAGTGTGTCTAGTATATTGCACTTGTCAGGCAACTCTTTGGGGTAGTGCGGCCTATGGACTTGTCTACTAATCTGTTAAGAAAAATATCCCAATCATAAAGTTATTCCTACACAGTTACATGCCTTTCTGTTTTTAAGAGCTATGGATTGAAGCCAGAGGAAGTAGTGTACGTTTACTTGAGCTATGCTAGACTCCCATCCACTAGAAGTTTCTCCAACAAGTATTGAAAAATTTAAGAGAAGTCCCCGTAACTTTGCAAGTAGGGCAGACAGTCATGACTTTGCTTTGTTTGACTATAAATTGCTGGAACAATGCGACTTAAAAACAATACACTAGTACTGTATGACACTGTCAATATCATTTATAGCACAATTTTACACAAAGGCAGAAGTATCATAAAAAAACAAGTAAGTCCTATCAGGTGCCCTAAAATACCTTATGTCATAAATAAGTCAGATTTCTTAGAGGAAAGCAATAAAGTTCCAGCAGATTCGATTTTTCCTACTAAATAATCACCCTGACCTTTTTCACTAACTTCACAGTAACAGTTCTTGAAGAAGCAAGCAAACATATAAGGGGTTTGTATGGCACACTCATGTCTAAAGCATGAAGAGAATGTAGAAGAGCATTGATGGTGGTAGTACACAAAAAACAACCTGGAATCTAAATCAATGTAAAAGGAAAAACTAATCAAAATCAGTAGGCTGAATATTTATAAAGACATTGACAAAATACTTGATGGAGGAGAAATTAGGTAAACAGATTTTGAAATTTTAAAGGCCTCTTGCTAAACAAATATATCAGAAAGATATGTAAAGCCCTCCAAGGTGCTTCTTTAACTTAGGAAATAGTTTTAGTCATAGTTGCCGTGGGGAAGTTTATAAAATAATTGGTGGAATAACACCACGCATGAATTTGGCAGTGGAAGAGGTATTGCTGAGCTATTTATCTCTGAAATCTTAATTTCTAGGGGTTTGGGGGTTTTGGTGTATTTTTTTTGTTTGTTTGTTTCAGGGTTTTTTTTTACATCAAAATTAATGACTTCTACAGGAAATATTTTCCTTTATTGCAACCAGGAAAATAATCTTGTCTTTCTCGTGTTCTGTCTTCTGTGGATAATTCATACATTACATGAGAGTAACATTACTAAAGGTTCTTACACTGTATTTTGTATCAGAGTATGAGGAAATAAAGTTTTAAACCAGCAACAACTAAAACCTTATTCTGTCACATCAAAAATCTAACAAAAAAAAAAGCAACCCAAAAAAACAAACAAAACCACAAAACCTATTCTTTCACAAAAGAGAAGAAAAAAACACAGACAAGATGTTTTATTACCTGAGCAATGTAGAGAGGGTAACTAATGACAAGAAATAAGCCCAGAAGTGTTGATGCCAGAAGGAACTGAAATTGCTCTTTACTAACTGAAACAAAATCAAAGCATTCAAACTAGAAAAGAAGACAGCATAAAGACTCTCAGATCTTTACAATTTTCTGGAAGACAATTTTTTTGCTGCTGCTCACCAACTGCATAAAATTGTGAACATGCCTAATGCTGTGCAAGTAAAGAGTACTTCAGCAATTCAGGGGCGTGTTATATTTATACAGAGGTGCTTTCTACCTAGAGCTAATAATTCAAAATTTTACTTTTTCCAACTATCAAATCTCACTCCCATAAGCAAGGATTCCTACGAATATAACCCTCTGCCTTTAAATTAATCCTCACTGTATGGAATACCAGAGTCTATTGAAGATTGTCTAGTAAATACATCAGCTGACCAGGGATCATCAAGTTTCAAACTATCTCTTGTGCAGATAAGCTGTGCATAATTTGTTTATGCAAATATTGAAAGCACTTGTTTGTGATAAATCAAATCGATACGTCTGCAATTATATCTGAAGTTTGACTTTCAAACCCAGGGAATTTTGCTTCCTGGGTAAAAAGGAAAACCTGAGCAAAGAATAGCAGTAAATCTGAGAAAAATATAATTAAAAATGCATCAATAGTATTTCCAGTTGTGTAGTGCCAGTTCTGGTACACTGGGATATGTAGACATCTAGATAATGATAGTGCTTCATTCATCTAGTGTCAGGTTGTTGAGAGTTTTTTTTAAATATATCTTTCATGCTCACAATGGTTCGAAAAAGCAGGGTTTAAACCGTCTCCTGTGGGATGGGAAGTTGTGGCTGATTCAGGTCTCCAACAAAGCCCTGTTTGATTAGTTCTTGCAGATACTTAGCAGTGGCCCACTGTAGAGTATGTTGTCATTACTCTGCCATTGTATTAGCTTTAGACCTTGCTATTAGAGAAGATGTACTTATTCTTACTCAGTGTTAGTGCCAACTCTGAAATAAGAAGAGCAGTACAATTCCAGAATGCCCCAAAGTTACTCTCTGGAGACAAGGCTGTTGATGACTTATCCTAGATCAATCATCATTGAAGGTCGTCTGTCTTATTTGGCAATATTTGTTCAGTAACTAATAAAGATAAGCCTGCAGTTATTTATATTAGGTTATCATCTCTCCAGGGTGAAGCTTAACCCATTTTGCAATGTTTTTCTCAACAAGACAACATGAGTTTCTCTGTCTGAAAATGAATTAAGTGCATGGTTTCTAAATATGGGATCTGACATTGTTCTTGTTACAAAAAGCAATTTATTCCCCAAAAGGGTACACTTCAAAGGTTATATAAAAAGGTTCAAATATCAGTGCTATCCATTTTTCAATTACTGGGCTTCCTAACACCACAAGCTTTTGGACAGATAAGCAGTGGTATCAGTTTTCTTATTCAACATCTCAGAGGTTTCCAATTCAGCATCTCAGAGAAAGCAAATTTATTGTAATACATTTAGGTGGTTTTGAACCAGTAGTATCCTGATTGTTTCCCACAAGACTATTTGGTATATCAAATAGTATCTTAAATGGATATTTATGAAGTGCCAGATACTAATGATTGTGATTATCGCTGTAGATGAGAAAGCTTGCCTATGGACAGACTTGCTTATCAATTTTAAATTTTTAATATTAGAAAGAAAACAGATTTCATCTGCCAATGAAAATTGAAGAACTTTCATGACATAAGGCTATTCTAAGATGGGTCTTTCTCCAAACATTATTATACACCGCAAACAAACAACAATGAAGATAATAGAACTTTTGCATAACATTCTATATGTGTTCATAGGTTTTGTAACAGTCAGCAATATCAAGATATAGGACATTAATAATAATAATGATGATAATGATAAAATCAATAATAATAATGATGACTTTCAACTTAAAGTAAAATGTTCTCTTCCATCAAGATATCATGTCAGTCAAGAACAGAAAGTAGTAAGTGTACTAAAATGATTATTATTATTTACAAAGTGAATGAAACTCCTTTTGCTGTCATTTCTAACCATACTTTGTGGACAACATAGCCAGGCTTTGTTATGTTTTTGCTGGCAAACTGTCATGGGGAAATTATCAGAATACGGATCAGCACTTAGTCAAAGCAACAGGTCTAGATTTTGTTTCTGCCAGGAAGTTCTTGGAGGAGAAAAAGAAAATATTGATAAAGTCGAAACCTAAGTGGGAAGATTGGTAAGAGAAAGTAGTTACTAAATCCACAAAAAATACTCATCTGATGCTATATGAAATACTGTACTTTTTGAATACAGTAGATTATAGAATCTCATCTATCTCAGATGAATGCTGTAGTAAGAAATTATATGTGTCAATCCCCCTTTGCTTACAAATTATGCCTTTGTGTTATTGTTATTTCTGATGAATTAATCATTCATATTTCAGTAGATGAAACAGATGTTCATAGGACACTGTAAAAAGAAAAAAAGAGGTATATGCAAAGGCACATTTTGTTCAGAGAAGATAGACGTAAGTATTGTATTAATGTTGCATATTAACAGTATCATGGCCTATCTTGCAAAAAGAAAGAATTCATGGAATAGATAGGATCAATTATGTTTTACGTTTCACAGGAGAAAAAAATAAGGGAAATGCTTAAATGAGAGAGATATTCTTCTAGGGTCTTTTTTATGTTATCCTGTGGCTGCAGGAGAGCTTTGCAATGCTGGTTCGGAGAGTCTTACTGTCATAAAGTGTGATTGTAAGAAATTTTATGGAACAGTGAGTTAACTATTGATTTAAAAAAGAAACTGGAACAGAATAATATAAACCGCTGATTCATCAAAGACAGATTTTTCCAAAGTAGCTTTTGATAAAATAAGTCATATTTTACAGAGAGGAACATAGTGAACCTTTTGGAGCTTCTAAAACACACACGCACACACACACACACACACACAAAAAAAAAAAAAAAAAAAAAAAAAAAAAAAAAAAAGGAAAAAAAAAAAAAGAAAAAAAAAAACAGACAAAAAACCCAGAAACAAAAAAACAAACAACCCCCCCCCAACAATTTGGTATATTGATCTGGGATATTATANACAAAAAAAAAAAAAAAGAAAAAAAAAGAAAAAAGAAAGGAAAACATAAAAAAGTACAACCAAACCAGCCCTACATGGGAAAATAACAGTGGAGTTGGAGAAGATAAGAAATACAAGAAATGTAAAATAGCTAAGAATATGGTTACAGGAAAGTCTACCAGAAGTTGTCTTAGGTGGACAGAAGAAGGGGATCCCTGGTAACAGAAATGATTTATCTGTATTTAATATTTTTATATGTGAAATAGAAAAAACACTGGGATTGTACTAATCAAATCTACAGAGAGCAAAATGTTGTGAGACACTGTCAATCTCGAAGTAGATTATGCAGAAAAAGCCAGTGGGGTGGGAATTCAATAGTCAAAATGAGATGATTTTCAGCAACACAGAATTAAACTTCATTTCCTGGATGTTCTGGATATAAGCTAATCATAATGTGGTTGCAAAAAAGACAAGTATTACTTTAAAACACATCAGTGGAGGTTTATTCATTTGAGATGGAGAAATGTTAACATCATGCAACAAAGCTTAGATACAGCCTCATCTGGAATAATGCTTAAAGCTATGATTATACATGCTTAGGAAAAAGAATTTAAACTTTAAAACTGTAGATGAGCTACTATCATTGTCAGTTGACGTCTAGTAAAATATATTCCACCTAGTAATAAGGAGGCTGAAAAGATACAGGCTGTCATCTATAAATATTTTGTGTCAGTGAACATAAAAAAGAGAGAAGAGTTATTTAAGCAAAGGTACAATCATGTCAAAATTGGTATGGGATGTAGAATGACTATAAATAAATACAGTCCACAAATAACAGATTCTATCCATAAGACAAGTAGCATTAATTCTAGCTAAGGCAGTGAGATAAAGAAATCAGACTGATTTGGAGAGGCAACTATGTGCATTTTTTTATGTAATAGAGTTGATAACTATGGCAAATGAATGGATGTGACGAGTCTAAGACTATTTTGCATTCTAGACCCTATGTTTCCAGTGGAAAAAGGAGACACCCACAAAAATGAACTGAACCTGAACTGAATCAGATAAACTGATTATAAAAGAAGATGAACTTCAAAAAGTGTCATGTCAGAGATTTTGAAGAGATTTTTTTTTTTACCTGATCCTAACATTTGGAATGATAATGAATCTTATTAGAGAAATTGATTCCCCCTCCCATTTTTCTTTTCCACCTCTCTAAACCAACCTTTTCCTATGAACATAAAGCCTGCTTTTCTGTAGGTTTCATTAGAGTATATGAGATTATTTGGTGGGGCAGCTAAACCTTCCTTACTTCATGTAACTCCATCAAGATATTCCCAAGACAGTATCCACCTAGAGGAAGAGCACAACACCTGGTTAGCCTGATTATATTAATACCAGTTACAGAACATTTTTATTTCTGTTTGACATTTAGCCTTACCAGCTTCACTGCAGTGTGATGCAGAGATACTGAGTTATGAAGGATTTATCTTTCATTAGAAGTGAAGTAACTGAATTAGCATATGGTTTAAGTGCCTTCTTGAAAGCACTGAATTTATTAAGAGTTCCCTCCTTTAAAGTAACTGCAGAATTGCAAGGATATTTGTAAGCTCATACTTAGGTAAGGGTGTAATTACTGTGTAACATGTATGCAGAGGTCATAGAACAAAGATTTGTATTGCTTGCATTTTGTTCCTGTGGGCAAAATAAGAATCCTAGCTGGTACTTGGGGGTTTATCTTAATTAATATTTCATATCCAGGTCTCACCTTAGGATCTATGCTATTACAACTGATTCAGTTATTTGTAACATTTTGTTAATGTATTTTCTAAGCCTGGTATTGTGTGGGATTAAGAAATCAACAATTATCATTATGTTTTACATATTATTCATATTCACTATTTACATAGTGTTCACAGAGTCATAAAATGGATTGTGTTGGAAGGGATCTTAAAGATCATCTAGTCCCAACCTCCTGCCATAGGCAGGGAAAATTTCTATTGATGTATACAATATTTCTTTTCTATTGTATTTAGGAAACATGGGGGTGAGTGTGGCATTAGCTATTTCATAAAAACCTTTGAATTAGGCACCCTTGTTCTACTAGTAATGCTTAGTAAGACAAATATGCTAGCCTAAATTAGATATTTTCTTTCCTCCATTGATAATTAGCACTAGAGGGGATGGGTATGAGTTACCTATTAACTGCAATTGCTATGTTTAGCAGTGCATCCAGAAAAAAATACATTATCAGTCACAGCAAAAACCTGTTTCTTCTCTCATGTTTATTTTAAGAACATATCAGAAAAGGGAAGCTTCCTGCTGTGGCAGACTCTCACACTGCACTTTGTTCAAACCAATGTTTGTTTATGTTGTATATTGGGCATATCAATACCTGTATTACTGCTTAACAGTGTTAATTTCTTCTGACTATAAAAAATTCCAGTTAAGTATTTACTGATGATATTAGACTAGCACTGAAGAATCTGTATTTATATAAATTGCTTCATCTAGTGGAGTCAAATTCTGCCACATTCAAATATACGCAATTAGTTCCATTGACTTCAGTGGAGTCAGGAAATAATTTGACCCTGTTACTTAAAAATTAATGGAATTTCAGCTTGGTACACAGCCTTACAAAGTCATCAATACCTCCACCTCCTTCAGGTATTAACTTCATGAAACAGCTATTATTTATTTTCATATGGTTCAGAAACACCCTATTAATGAATCCTCATGATTGTCTATTTATATTAATTGTGTTTGTAGTTTAAACTAAGCAAGTTCTTATTGTTCAATTGATGAGTTATACTGAAATATGAAGCTTAGAACACTGTAAATTGTTAGAAATAATGAATATTTAATAACAAATTTGCACACAACAATAACATAATTAATGGCGTGCAACATATCTGGTCAAATAAATTAACTATCTGTTCATAATTAAATTAGATATTCTTGATTTCTTTTTCCCCTCAAGATAATTGACACTGACAATAAATACTACAACTGCAAGACACAGACATCAAAGTACAAGTAAAAAGACAAATTTTTTTGTCAGGGATCAGAAGAGAGCATAGACACCTAGTTTTTTAAAGCCTAGGTTTTGCAAGTGATGAAAAGTCTGAATGGAGGTCTGTTTGTAAGAGTCTCATTCTTGCAGTAGCCTAAACTCTAATCCCAGTTTCCATTTTTTCACCTAAAGATCACTTTGGACTCTTCACAAACTACCACAACAAACAAAAAAATTACCACCACAGCTCCTCAAAAGAAAAGTGGAAGAGGGCTTCCTGCCCATGTAAGACTTGTGATACTGCATTTCATCTGTATATAGCATCACCTGAGTTACTGTATTTCATGTAATAACCAGTGCCTCTATAATGACTGCCACTCTGAAAAGTACTTGTTAAATATCAGATTGAAATCAATCTCCTAAACATTGTTGAATAGGTTGGAGAATGGTGTTAGAATTCAAAATTGGGTGACAGAAAAAAAACCAACCAGGATGCAGTTTAAAAGGGATGCAGGGGAAGAAATGCATTTTTGGAATTTGGAAGTAATGCTTTTCTGCAGCAGAAATGACAGAAAGGAGGAGGACTCAATGAGTAGGTCTGGCAAAAGAGTCTGAGGGATCAGATAAAGACAAGAAACTGAATCTAACTTCATCAATGTCATATAGTAGTAGAAAAACAAACATAATACTGGTTTCTAAAAAATGCAGTGTAGTCCCTTCACCCTTCTCAGAGACAGAAAAAAAGCCACAGCTGATATCACGTGTGTAATTTTGAGTAATGTACAAAAGACATACACAGGCATCGGACTAGACAAACTAATTTACAACTAGATTGTCTCAATTGCTAAGAAATTTGTACACTGAGAAAAGATGGAAAGCTTTTGGCTTGTTCATCTCAAGTTGAAAAAGAGCAGAGGGAAAACTGTCATCAAACTGAGTATACAAAAAAAAAAATCCCTTTGCACACATGGCTAGAAGTGAAACAACAGGTGGAATATACAGTGCAATGGGATTTAGGTTAGTATGAAATTTTTCCTTGGTCTGTCAAGAATAGCTTCAGTAAATTCTCATGAGTTGACAGAAGAGTGAGGAGAGCTGTAGGCCCATGTTGTTTTGCCGTATGCCAAAGTGGACATTTATGCATTTTAGCATAGTGCTAGTTTTAAAGAAACAAATGATTCCCACTCAGTTTTGGAAATGAATGCTTTGGTGTTTTGGTTATCCGTTTCCAGGGAACAGAACAATAGCTAGGAAACTCAAAAGGAGGGAGGCAGTGACTAGAATGACAGTGTGCTAAGTCACATTCTTGTTCTTGCAATTTATTACTGCTGCCTCTTCTTCATTAACTATCTTTTATGAATTATACTGTGAATTTTCCTATATTAATCCTCAGAACTTTACTTGCTTAAGAACAGGTTGAAGAAATAGCCATTAACAGATGTGCAGTTATGGTCACAGGATTTTAGCTTAGTGTTGTGGCATCCCCTCAGTCATTGTGACATGGAGTTTTGGAGTTGCAAGGTCGCTTTGTAGATATCGATCCTAGAGATAGATCCAAAAACGGCTTAGGTATTAACACTGCAATAGGTAATTAAGAAGTTAGTTAGCTTGGAAGACATGCAAACTCCAGATGTAACGTTTCATGGCTTCTTGATCAGCACCTAGGTTTTCTAAATTTTTTCAGCCTTAAAGCTTTTATTAGTCAAATTACTAGGCATTGAAGGAATTGGTTAGTATTTATCTGTTAATATTTGTCCTTCCCTCTCCTGTTTATCCTCCACACATAAAATGTATTGTGTGTCACAATTCAGAGTACTCACCCTTGATAGTGGACCCGCAGGTTATTTGTTCCTATCTGGGAAGGAATTGTTTTTCATTTTTAGATGCCTAATTCAGGGCTGTTGATACCACAAAGCAGAAAAACACTTACAGTTTTTCTAGGTGCATTCCCAAGACAATGCAGTGAAACTAAAGCCTTCTTTAATTCTCATATCCACACAGATACATACTTAAACAATATAGTCCAAATGAGTGCAAATAGTGAATGCTGTTTATTGAATTACATTGCAGTAGTGTGTCATACATACACAGCTCAAACTTTTCTGTTATTATTGAAAAAGCAGTATTTTCCATCACAATGAATACAATACATATTAATAATTATTTAAAATGTATTTCCGGTTACTAAATGCCTAATACATGGTTTCTAATTATCTTGGAAATCAGCCCTCTTTTACCATGAAGTGTACAGATGTGTTATTCTTGGGCACAGAGTCTTCAACAGACATACTGAAGGAATAGTACATAATGTAATAAGCTGGCTATTTATATTGAGAATAAAATTAAGTACTGTATTGTAAAACCAGTGCAGTTAAATTTCACTTGATTCTTTTCTATAGCAAGTTAATGTGATATGTGATATCAAAGTGAAATCTTTCTAGTCCCCATTTAGTTATTTGTCTTGTCTGGCATCAGTAAGAAAAATATTTAACCCACACACAGCCAATGTGCTTAAGAGAAGCTGTGCTTCTTGTGGGATTTTTGGTTTGGGTTTTTTTTTTTTTTCCTTGTTCATTGTCAATAGAATTGTTTACATTACACTGCCATTAAAAGCAATTTAAGTTGCCCAAGTGTAGCTGATGGATTTGCACAGCTGGAACAAGAGACCTGGTTTGGCATCTGGAAGCTTTATTGTTTGTGAGGATGTGAAAATGTGGAAATTAAGACTGAAGTGTTGGTAGTCAGAATATACAACATTGTAGTTCTAAACTGAGCATGTGAGAGATCTTGAGTGACTACAAGCAGCTGTGTCCACTTTTCTGAGCAGAGTCCTCCACACACTGTGTATGTTTTAGATGTTATAGATCCAATTCTGAATCCATTTACTATTAAGATATTTGTGATTACTGAAACATTTGCTTTAAGCTTGAGGGAAGCATTTCTTCTGTACCTGAGGTTAAATTAATAGACTAATTAATAGAAAAGCAACAAGCCAGAATTAATAGACAAGCCACAAGCCAGAAACTGCTGCACCAGGAAGACTATGTGACTTTCTGTTTTGAACCAGAAGGGAAAGAAGAGGCCAAACTGTGTCCTCCTGCAAAAGTCAGCTCATTGCTTTTACTGGGGTTAGAACTGATTCTACTTGGTATAAAAGAGTGCACATTTTAATTTAGTGTCTGAAAGGTAAAAAGTTGTATGGCTCACACAGCAACCATTTACTTGCCAGGAAGTATGTAAAGAAAGACATGGCATATGCAGTACATAAACAGTGATTATCTTCAGGCACATAGCAAATACCTTCAGTTGTGTTTGGAGAGACCAAGGTATGCCCACTGCTTTTCAGAGCTTGCAGTAGAAGCTGCAAGCTGTTTTTCTCATGGTTACTTTGTTCATCAATTCATTTTTGCTTTTATGTTTTATTATTACATATATTTACAAGCATGCAATAAATTGAAAGAGTTTACTTGGTCCTACCCCAAATTGCTTGTAGCTTAGTGATAGCAATAAGAGGACATAATGAGGACTGCATAGGTAAAAGGTTATGAGGAAGAACATCACTAGATGACTTGGTTTTATTGCATGCCCTCATGGTGTCACTAAGCTTTTCTTTCTGTCTTTCTGCTTCCTGTCCCTCTCCTTCAAACCTCCCCATTTCCTTACTCATTTCCCAAACGTTAGCAATTTTGCTTGATAAGAGAATCCTCTGCCTCTATTGCACGTCATCATAGAGCTGGACATTGTGTAGGCTCTACACAATAAAGAAATCAGTGTTAACCCATGGTCTACTTTACCTGGGAGCTCCACCACCAAAAGAAGGTAGTGTTTCCTTCTTTCAGTGTTTGGCATTAATATTTACTTTGGCTAATTATAGCAGTATTTTTATTTGATTTTGCTTTAGGAAGTATGACACAGTACTTGGATGGTTCAGTTTCACCTTCAAATTTGAAAGTGTGGCTGAAGTTTGAAATGCAATGTAGATGGAATATAACTTCTGTATTTTCAAGTGCTAGAACCCATGGATAAACTGTTAGAAATCATAATTAAAAAAAAAAAAAACAAAAAAATAAAACCAAACCCACAAAAACCAAAACACCTAAACAAAAACAAAAACCAAACCCAAAAGCCCCTCTTGTCATTTTCAGATTTGGGGTTGTCCATAACTGTTGGTAATATTATGAAAACCTGTTTTGAGAGTTCCTTATTTCCTCCATAAGCCTCTGATTCATCACAAATTATTCTTTTTTGCTTTTAAGCCCGTCATCTTCTTTACCTCTATTATTTTCCTCCCTGTTTTCTTTCCACTACAAAAAGAAGCCTCAAGGGGAATTTGCTAGATATATAGATGCCCTGGAAGGGAAAGGAGGAGACAGTTGTGGGTCATCTGAGGGTATGGGTTGTATGAGAATTTATTTTCAAAAAAAAAGGTGTGGGTTATCTATGTATCAGGCTATATACAGGGAAATATGGTAATATAAAAGCATTTTAGTTCTATCTGATATAATCCTGCTAGGCTTGTGAAAGGACAGATTTGCTTTTCTGAGATGTGCATATCTATACGATTTCATTTCTTTCATGAGAGCAAACGTATAACTGATAGATTTTAGTGATTTTTTGTCTTATACCATGATTTTACTTCTGCTAGTAAGGTGTAATACTGCACAAATGACTTTTGGTTTATATTGTGGCACTACTGCTACTGTTTTATCAATAATTGTCTTTGATTTATTTTAAGAAATTAAGACCTGTTCTCAAATGTATTTAGGAGCCTAACTCCTACTCTGTCTCCTCAAATTTCAAAGGTATATTAATTGATGGTATATTGGTACTATTGAAAATATGATCTTTAAAAATAAAGATGTGTACATTGGGAACTGCGCATGGCAAACCTGTTATTTCAGTGTTTTCCCACATTCTTAATTGACCCCTTTTCCTTTCTCAAAGATGCTAATTTTATGGTCATGAAAAGTGAGCAGTGTCCTCCACTTTCTACTTTACAAAAAGCATTGCCTGTCCTGCTAGAAAGGAGAACCTCAGAGAGGATGATGAAAGGACATGGAAGAATGCTGCATGCCCATTCATGTGTTTCTACACAGTCATGTATTTCTACAAGTTGCTTCTCTGAGGTCTTCCAGTTTTGTTCCTAGTAGAAACTCAGTTGAGTGGAGCCCTCTAGGTAATACCTGAACAAATATAGTTCTTTTCAGGTATAGTGTTCAATGCCCTTTAAAAATTGTGGGGTTTTTTATTGCAGTGAGGAAATTTCACTTTTGTCAAATACAAACTAATATTGAATCATACAATCAACAAGAGTAAAACAGAATCATAGAATCATAGAATAGTTAGGGTTGGAAAGGACCTTACGATCATCTAGTTCCAACCCCCCTGACATAAGCAGGGATACCTCACACTAAACCATGTTGCCCAACGCTTCATCCAACCTGGCCTTAAACACTGCCAGGGACGGAGCACTCACAACCTCCCTGGGCAACCCATTCCAGTGCCTCACCACCCTAACAGGAAAGAATTTCTTCCTCATATCCAATCTAAACCTCCCCTCTTTAAGTTTGAACCCATTACCCCTTGTCCTTTCCCTACAGTCCCTAATGAAGAGTCCCTCCCCAGCATCCCTATAGGCTCCCTTCAGATACTGGAAGGCTGCTAGGAGGTCTCCACGCAGCCTTCTCTTCTCCAGGCTGAACAGACCCACCTTTCCCAGCCTGTCTTCATATGGGAGATGCTCCAGTCCCCTGATCGTCCTCATGGCCCTCCTCTGGACTTGTTCCAACAGCTCCATGTCCTTTTTATGTTGAGGACACCAGAACTGCACACAATACTCCAGGTGAGGTCTCACGAGAGCAGAGTAGAAGGGCAGGATCACCTGCTTCAACCTGCTGGTCATGCTCTTTTTGATGCAGCCCATGATACGGTTGGCTTTCTGGGCTGTGAGCGCACACTGCAGTCGACTCATGTTCATTTTCTCATCAACCACCACCCCCAAGTCCTTCTCCGCAGGGCTGCTCTCAATCTCCTCTTTGCCCAACCTGTAGCTGTGCCTGGGATTGCTCCAACCCAGGTGTGGGACCTTGCACTTGGCATGGTTAAACTTCAGAGTTTTTACCCCTTTTTATGTTCAGAGTAGGTAACTGGGGCAGAGGCTAGGTAATAATATGTAGATGAGAACTTGGTGGCCATATTGAGAATCCACCTAGATATTCTTGAATCCTTGTTCTGCAGTCCAGTGGATACAATGCCAGCCATCTAGATGATCCTATTTGAACTCCATGCTGCATTCTCTGCGAGTGTTTTCTTCTTGAACTCTAAATGTTTTTGCAGTGAGAAAAATCAGAGATTTTCCACTCTCTTTATCTAAAGGTGAATATATATTTCCAAAGGAAAGATCATGTTAAGTGCAGTTGTTAAAGTAACAGTAGCATATTATGTTGCATTTCTTCTTCCACATTTCTGTCAGGCCCAAAAGTGCTAGACATTTAAGAACACAGTGACATTACCAGGAATAAACAAATGCAGCTGTTGCAGAAGATAAAGAACAAAGCCCTCTAACTAATTTTTCTGACTTCAGAGATGAGCTGAACAAGGAAGTAATTGCACTTACGCATTATTTACTGGCCTTTTCATTAAATTCAATGAAGACTGTAGTAAACAATGCAGGAAGAGTAAGGGACATATTTCTATCTTTGATTCACAGTGCTCACCTCAATGCATATTTAAAAATCTGCTACTAAATGATGATTCATGCTGTGTATCTGTGTATCAGCAAGGACTAAAAGACTTCAACATAGTCTCTAATTTTAATTATTTGGAAAAATAGCGAGTAAATTCATTTACTCCAGACTTGTGTCAATGAAATCATAAATACACTCTAAAGAGAACTGATTCAAAGATATTCTTGCAATATATCTTGCAAAGATATCATGCAATATTGTCACACTACCTTAATGAGAATTATTCCTTGGTCATAGCACTTCAACAGTATGACTGTTCCATGCATGTGTGCATTGGACCAAAATAATAATGTAAATTAGAACACTATATCTCAAAAGAATATGTAGAAGATACATTGCTCTCAAAATCTGACTCAGTCTGGCAAGTCCTTCATCCCACTTTGAGCAGTTTGTACTTTCAGCTTGTTTGTCTTGTTTGTTGTTTTAAGTGATTTTTTATTGTTGAAAAACTCATTTTTTTTTTTTTTAAACTAACCAAAAGGTGCAAACCAAATAATGTTTATTATTTCTATTATTATTTTTATTAGTATCTAAACCCACCATTTATTTGGGAGCTACTTGAAAGAGAAATTCTGGCAAGTCTTCTAAAGCTTCATGGTGGCNGTTGAAAAACTTTTTTTTTTATAAACTAACCAAAAGGTGCAAACCAAATAATGTTTATTATTTCTATTATTATTTTTATTAGTATCTAAACCCACCATTTATTTGGGAGCTACTTGAAAGAGAAATTCTGGCAAGTCTTCTAAAGCTTCATGGTGGCCTGGAAATTTCCTTTCCATAGTAGTCTACCTGTTCACAGTAGTATGTAGACTTGTTGGAATTTACATGGCTGATTTCACATCTCAACTATAGTCTATTTCTTTCCTGTCTTGAGAAAAGTGATAGGAATAAAGGTAATTTCATAAGCAGGAAGAAAGTCTGCTCATTTTCAAAGAGATTTGTATAACTCTGAGTTCCATCTTCTTATTCCAAGTTCTTATTCCAAGTCCTTGAACTACTTACTTAGAGGAAAAAGTTTATCCTTGAGGTTTTGATGCTTCTTGAATTGTTTTCCTTAGACTGTAATCATTCACTGGAGAGAATTGAAGGAAAACGAATTTAAAAAATAAATAGAAGAAAACCAGTGATCTAGTAGAGTAAGGCAGGGAAGGAGAAAAGTTACAGAGGAGATAAAAACCAAAAACTAATAAAATATGATATTTCTAACAAGCAGGGAGTTTACCCAAGGTCAGAGCTATCAGTTTCAAACAGATGTAAATGAAATGAAAGATACAGTTTAGATGTAAACCTTTTAAAAACCAAAAAGAAACAATCAGGAATGTAATGAAAAGGATTGTGTACTAGACTTTCAAAGGCAGGTAGGAAAGTAAGAAGACAGTGGAAAGAAACAAAAAGAAACTAGAAGAAAAGTCTAAATAGAAGCAGGCCTAATGAAAAAAGTGAAATACAGAACTACCAAGGATAATGGAAGTTTACTTCAGGACAACATGAAAATAAGAGAAAAATGCATGAGAATGTCTCCTATGACAAAGGAGCAAGGTGCAGTTAAGACCACATCTAGGTCCCATGCCTAATCACAGAATAGCTGAGGTGGTAAGGGATGTCTAGAGATGGTCAAGTCCAACCCTTCAGTTTACATAAGCTAGAGCTAGTTACTCAGGATATTGTCCAGCCACATGTTGAGCATATCCAAGGTATTTCCACAGCCTCTTTGGGCACCTTGGTCCAGTGCTATGTGCTACTGCTTCAAAGGATTAGGGCCTAAGTCAGTGCTGCATCTCTAAAAACCTATCACCTGCAATTTGCTGATCATGAGTGACAATTTTAATTTGAAACATTCTGCCTAACTGGTTGTTTGAGCGCAAAAGTTGGTTTTCAAGAGTGTGTGAATTTTGAAAGAAACAGTATTGGTGTCTCCTTACATTCAGATTCAGGTGACCTAGGAGCAAAGACCTGTAGTAACTATTATCAGAACAGATGAATTCACAAGAGGTGAACCCAAGCAGTAATCAGTATAGAAGCTGTACGACTGTTTTTTGGATTCTCCATGCATTTCTCAATGCATTCTCCAGCATTGTGGTTTGGGAACCAAAAGAAATTTTACCAAATGGAAAATGGTACTTGATGGAACAAAGAGAAAAATCTCTACCCTTTCTCATCATTCTAGGATATGCCTACTAATCCAGATATCTTGCTACCATATCGCGTAACATTCCAGCCAATTCCTAATAGCACTAGGGTTCAGTGCAAGTCTGTATATTTAGGGGAAGACAAAGAATGCAAATCTGTGTATTTAGTGACATTTGTTTCACCCACATATGCTCTTTCACTAGCAGTTGCTATAAAAATTGCTATACTACTCAGTCTGATGAAAGATACTGTTGCTGAACTCATCAGAAATGAATGTTTCATAGTATGTCTTGAAGTGTGGTACAGAGTATAGAGATAAGCAGCATCCGCTACTTTTTTGACTTCTTTGTCTGTCATAAGGCCAAGCATAACTTGGAATGGTAGAAAGGCCACTGTGCAATGATCGCTCCATCAGGAAAGATATTTTTACCTTGATCAACAATTTTTTCCTGCTGAAAGATATTCAGAATGGGAAGAAGGATGTGTGTTTAGTTTTTGCTCAAGGCATGCCAGCATTAGTATGGGAGAAAAAAGTCTAAAAAAATATACTTTAGAAGAAGAAAACATTATGTATATGAGTAAAATTATCAGTTATTCATTTATTATATGTGCCAAAAAGGGCAGTGTATTTGGCTGCTCAGACTATTTTTACTGGGTCAGTTGCCTAGTTATTTTTTCAAGGAGAACCAAAAAAAACAAAGCTGTTTTATACATAAATCTGAGACTAGAAACAGGAAGAATTACTAACTAAATAAATACTTTTAAAAGCTGTCAGTAAGAAAGTTGAAATCTAACTTTGTCAGGCTAGGCAAAATGGGATGTTCTGAAATGTTTCTTGATGGAAGAATAAGGACTGCTCTGGAGAAGATAAATGATAGCAAAATTATAATCTGAATTATGTTTCATTGCTACCCTTCTCTCCTGCCTTCTTGTGAGAGAATTTATACTAACACATATATATGTTTACAGATAGACACAAAAGAGTTTGGAAGTCCCCTCATTTTTCCTGCTATATTGTTTCTTCCTTCTCAAGTAATCTTATCCCTAATTTAGGTCAGAGAGAAAGTATACCATAGATCTGTGTCAGGAATAAATGATCACAATAGTTTGTTTATGAGGTGTTCAATGATTTCCATATTTGGGGTATTTTTAAGCCAACTAAATTTGGGAGTGAAATTGATACTGAGAGGTCTTGGGAACTCAGATTTTACCAAATGTAAACCCTTGACTTTGTCTCTCACTCTTGGGCTCCACAGAATGTTTTGAAGCTAGAGTTCAGATGTACAGAATAAGCTGATTTACATCTGCCCTGTAAAATCTGTTGTCTTGGCTTCTGCTGAAACTTAGAGCAATGACAGAACTGTGGTTGCGTAGGTGATTCAAGAATATTCATACTGCCTCATTTAGACAAGTACTTAGATGCCTAAATTAGAATCTTTAACTTTTTCCTTAGGTAATGAGGAAAGTATACGTTGTGAAAGAGCATCTACTGACATGCTGACATGCACTCTCCTTGAGCTAACCATTTTGTTGGTGGGTTTTATAGGAGCAAGGATCTTAAATTAGGCCCTTAAGTAACCAGTACAAACTTGACCTTCTGTGACAGACAATTGGGATAATTTGTACCCAGAAGTATTTTAGAATTACCAACACAAGGAAGACTTATCACATAGGTGAGGAACCTGAAAATCTATTTCAGCTTGTTTGTGCAGTGGTAATAGATAGTAGGTTTGGTGTACTGACTAGGAACAAAATATGGTGCATATCATGCAAACAGATTTCTGATTCAGGACTTTTTCAGCGTGACAGTTTTTGACTAATTAAGTCTAAAGAGAACTCAAGTACTACCTATTTGTATTATAGTTGGCCTTTATTTTTAGAAAATCAAGGACATTTAGAAAATGAAGGAATTATTCAGAAATACTTTCAGAAGGAATCTGCACAGGCTCTGGGAGTCCCAAGAACTCACAGGCATACCGTGCCCTTCCCAGATGTGGTATCAACTACAAAAACAAAGCAGTTGTTGAAAGAACGTGAAGGTTATCATGCAAAGCATGTTTATATGGTTCAAGTGAGAGGAAATGATGGCAACTCCCATAGTGGGAGAACTTCCTCTTCAGAATGTCCTGACTTTCATTCCCCGTGCTCAAAGCCGCAGTAGTCCTCCTGATCATTGTCAGAACAACCAGGAACATTATCAAGGCACAAAGAAGATATCTTCAAAATAAACAGTCCACAAGATGAATGCACTTATGTTTTTAAAATAATAAAATAAAATAAATAAAATACTATTTACCTTTTTTGTTCTGTCTCTACATTTTTCAGGTCATTCTTTCAATTACTCTTACTATGATTTTTTAAATATTTTCATTTTAATTTCCCACTTTTCTTTTTCTTCCTGATTAAATGCATATGTTTCTCATTGTCTCATCTTTTTGCTTTCAAGTCCCAGTTAATAATTGTGGCTACATTCTACATAAGCTATGCTGAGAGACTTTAGCATATGGTCAGAAGCCATGTCTTCTAAAGCAGAAAAAGTTAATTGGAACCGATTCAGGACTTGTTCCTAACAGCTACACCAACTCATCACTATTCCCTGTTGTCTTCAAAGTAAAGCTTAACTTTTAGTTTTACATTATTAACCTGCTTTTGTTGGCTTTATTTGAGCTGTTCTTTCTAGGGATGGATGGTATTTCACCACCTTCCTGACCTGGCAGGTGCGCAACAGCACAAGCACTTAAAAAATATTTTCTTTTGTAGTAATATAAATAAATAATGTTCTTCAAAGTCTGCAATGGTACTGGATTAGCATATCCTTTAATGCCAAGAAAACATGTTGGTAGAATGATTATGTGTCACTTGCTCTCTGTGTTGTGGCTGATCTACAGTAGACCCAGTTGTACAAGAGGCATTGCTCAGAGCCCTGCTTAGAAGCAAGTTCCAGAAGGCCACACAGATTAGAGACATAGGTATCTGAGAGCACAGAAAACAAAATCTGTTTATCCAGATATAGATAAATACTTCAATGTAAATATCAAAATGTTTAGTGCTTTAGTGATACCAGTATATAAGGGTCAGAAAACAGCCCTTTTGCCCTTTCCTTCTAGCACTCATTCAGACTATAGCCATACCTAAAAGAAGAATCGCCAAAAAAAGAAAATCTTTTGGTTTTCTCAAGTGCCCTTGTGGCAATGGAAGTCAGAGGAGTAGCCTAATTCTTCTATAACCTATGTGTAAAACAGGGGAAAGATGGTAGCAGGCTTTTGTTCCTTGCCTTAGTAAAATGGAACCTTTGAGCATTGTTTTAAATGGAGCTGTATAAACCTTGCTGAACTGAGGGCACACAACTGACACATTTAAACCTGTTCCCAGCTTTCTTGACTGTATCGTAAACCAGGAATGTGCTTCAGCTGTAGGTCCAGAATTCTCAACTCAGGTGCAAGCTTGAATTTTTGCATAAAAACTGTTTATAGGTACCTTTTTTTGTCAGAGAAAGCTCAAAAGTGCAAACTCAAAATGCTCACTAGTCATAAGGGTGCTAAAATGCCCCAAAACATTCTCATTTCAAGCCAGCTTGTATGGGGCTTTGAGCAACCTGGTTTAGTGGTAGGTGTCCCTGCCCATGGCAGAGGGGATTGGAACTGGGTGATCTTTAAGGCCCCTTCCAACACAAACCATTCTGTGATTCTACAAAATAACAAATGCACAGTTTGCAAAACAGGATTAGAAATATATTCTATCACATATTTTTTCTTCTAAAAAGTGTTAGTTTAATTCAATCTTTCAGAAAATGCTGCTGCAGTATTTCTTTCTTTGTATAAATGTGAGGGGATAGGACCTGATGTCTCTCCCTGAAAATAAACATTTACAAATATTCAAGCCCATAAATCTGTAGGGGAAACAAAATACAGAAAATTCTTGTTAATGCAGTACATTTTCTGGTAATTTTATAGTCTAATTTTCAGTGGTTCCCTACAGAATGAATGCAGTTCAGAAGGCAATTCTATAAAGTACTTTGTGATAACTATTATCGGCTAATTATTAGAAATTGCATGTTGTTGTTAATTGCATAAATAAATTGTTTTATCTGAAAGCC
This sequence comes from Agapornis roseicollis, assembly GCA_002631895.1. Taxonomy (NCBI): domain Eukaryota; kingdom Metazoa; phylum Chordata; class Aves; order Psittaciformes; family Psittacidae; genus Agapornis; species Agapornis roseicollis. The sequence goes on from NDXB01017066.1 coordinate 157,548, forward strand.
ATTAAAAAAATGTTGGGTGTTTGAAGCATATATGGTTTTGATGTTCCTGTATAAAACATTTAACTGTTTAGTTCTAAAATAATGGCATGGAGCTTTAAACCATTTTTTGAGTCTAATACATTGAAAGGGGAAAGAAAAAAAGTGAATTTCAAAGAGCTTTTTTTTGTGAAGCATAGCCTGATGAATCTTTATATTAAGACATAATACAGCTGCTGGTGGTTTTGGCAAATACTGGAGCCATCTCTTTCACTCTTTGGGATAATGAGAAAAGAAGGTTATGTAGATATATTTTCACTTGTTTATTAAAATCTAGAGTATCAGACAGAAGATTGGAGAGATGGGAATATTTATTGTATTTAAATTAAAAAGTGCTTTTTTTTTTTTGCGAAGATGTTTGTGTGATATTGTTTCTAAGTTTGTGGGGCTAGCCTTAACAAACTATAACCTTTAACTCTGCTTGTTTTAATTTAGTCAAAGAATGATAAGTCCTTTTCCTAGCTATGCATGTTGATTACAGAATCATAGAATCGTAGAACCATAGAATTATAGAATAGTTAGGGTTGGAAAGGACCTTACGATCATCTAGTTCCAACCCCCCTGACATAAGCAGGGATACCTCACACTAAACCATGTTGCCCAACGCTTCATCCAACCTGGCCTTAAACACTGCCAGGGACGGAGCACTCACAACCTCCCTGGGCAACCCATTCCAGTGCCTCACCACCCTAACAGGAAAGAATTTCTTCCTCATATCCAATCTAAACCTCCCCTCTTTANCACCTCACACTAAACTGTGCCACCCAAGGCTACATTCAACCTGGCCTTAAACACTGCCAGGGATGGAGCAATCACAACTTCCTTGGGCAACCCATTCCAGTGCCTCACCACC
>NDXB01017067.1:17584-65560 GCA_002631895.1 Agapornis roseicollis
CCCCCCCCCCCTTCAAAGGAAAAAAAAAAGAAAGAAAAAAGAATCAAATGAAAATTCATATTACAGTAGCCATATTACAAAAGTTGGACTAGCTATTTGAGAATAAAAACTAATTACCCAGACTTTTTTTTTCCTTGGAGTTTATTAGTTGGCCTAATAGAAAAAGAATTGGAATTGAATATCAGATAATTTGCATAATCACTACCACCCTGCACTAATAAGACGCTACCATGTCTTACAACAGCACATAAGTTAGTCCAGCACTTCCCTAAGCCAGCAAAGAACAACTAAAATTGTATAGGAGAGGTCAGAGACTAATAGTTTTGGTCATGGGACTTTAAACATGTGATATATGATGTAATAGGTGGGGATCATATCTATGAAGTAGTGCACTTAAACTGGCACACTGAGGTCAGTTGCAGAACACCCACTTAGCATTGCCTGAAATTATGTGCATGGCAAACAGTGTGAGCGCATACTACACTCATTCACATGCTTACTCCCAAGTGCTGTGTCTGATCCAGGAACCAGTGACTAATTTTTGAGACATCACAAGAACTGCTTTCTTAAACTATTTCTGAGCTGTGGTCAGTTACTAAAGCAGGGCTTACTCAAATCGAGGCAGTCAATAGGGTGAATATAAATGACACTGAGCTGCAGCCTGACTTCATTCTGACACCATCCAGAAACACTCACACAACCAGTTACAGGTAAGACCTTTAAAAAAATAGCAACTCAACACCTGTCAGCTGCTGCACCTGAATTAGCGCTTAAACTCAGGGCAGGAGAGTTTCTTTAAGTGAAACCCTTGGTTGTCTGCACTCTACCATGTATTGGTTTGGGTCACAGAGCAAATTTAAGGCATGCAAATTAGAATTCTTTCAAAGGAAACCAAGCCAGACCAGAGGCCATGCTCTAAATACACACCACAGGACACTAGCCTAATCTGAGGATCTGAGAAAAGCATTAACTCTTCAGACAGTTTTGAGAAACTTGCATAGGTGGGATATTTGGTCCAACTAACCAAAATAGATTGAGTCTGACATAAACCCCTGCACCATGCTTAGTCTACTGTAGGAAACTCAGCAGCAGTTACTTGATCTGCTGAGTTGCTGCTAATGTGCTGAGTCACTTGCTAATGTAGGTGAGTATAACATGACCAAAACAGTGGAGATGGGATCAAAGCACATTCATACATTTCATGTAGATCTAAAGGTGGACCTTAGCAGATGCAATGACTGAGCTCAGGAATGACAATTCACTTGTACAGCCATGTAGATGCACTAGCATGCATGACTATGCACAGCTTGGTCAACCATCCTGCTGGAGCTGCATGTTGTTGAAATAGAAGCTACTCACACTACAATAAAACTTAGCATAGATCTGGCTTCTGGAACCATAAACCAGCCATGTGTGGTTCATCTCTGCAGTTAAATGATAGAAATATGAGGATAATTACCAATTTCCTAGCCCAAATGTTCCTCCTAATTACAAACTGATGGTGTCCTGAGGGATGCTGTTCTCTACTTCGCCTATTAAACAACACTTGACTAAGGCTTCACTGCCACAGTGCGAATAAGGAATAGTAAATCACCTAAAAATACTTGTGGATTGAAAAGGGCATCTGTAGATAAATGAGGATGAAAAAAAAAGGTAGCTCTAGAATATGTTATACTTCCTGAGGACACTTCCTTTCATGAATTAAGCATTACTATACCATGCATTTCTTACAGAGAAGGGCAGGAATTATGCATGGTGTTACATATTTGAGAAAAAATTACACACAAAATCTCAGTACTCAGGACTGACAATAAAAGAATCTACTATTTCTCCTATTTCCAATCTATTTCATCTGTGTGTCAGAATTTAAATATGTTTCAAGCTAAGGTGGACACAAGGCAGGGAAAATTCGCAGGCCCAAAAAATGACAGTCTGACAAATAACCTAAAAAAAGGTTTATACTACTAGGGAAGCCAAACTTAACAACAGGTTTCTATGTGCTGCCTCCATAGTAAGTGTACTTGTCTTGAATGCTGCTCAAATGCCATGAAACAAAATAATAGCCTTCTACTAATGACTAATGACATGTGAGACACTACTGGCCTAATCTTTACCTCGTACTCAGGGCCAGTTTTCAGTCTCACTGGTATGACTAAAAGATTCACAATCAGGGCCACTATTTTTCCATAGCAAACATAAGCATCATCAGGGAGCATTATAATTTCAAATACCTGCAATAATAAAATAATTATCTAACAAATATCAAAAGGGGAAAAAATGCAGTACCAATTCTGAACAATAACTATTTAGCTATTTGGGCCAGTTCTTTAAAGAACTGCATCTTTGTGTTTGGTCTCCACCATGATTGCACTGCATATCCAACACGAATGTTGATGCCATTTGATCAGAACTGTAACTTCCCAGTATATTTTTACTGTTCAACCATAGTGAAAAGTGGACCTAATAGTGAAAAGTTCTTGATTCTATTAGATTTAGTATCTAACACAGAGAAACAGTATCTGCAAAATACGGATACAAAAAGCTCAGCCTGTATTGTCTATTTGCAGCTAAGCAGCAGAAAATTATGTTTTCAAAGAGATTTTGCTATAGCTAATGTTATTTTTCTCCCTCTAATACACTATTCTAGTCAACAATTGCATCACTATTGTTAGAGTTTGAGATTGCAGTACAGGCAGCCTCTGAGTCTAATTAGGCAAGGAAAACAAAACCTTACTAGAGTGACCAACAGTGTTATTTCAGACAATCCTTTTTAAAAAGTACCTGTGTTTGCCCCTGATACCTTAATTTTATTTTTCTCAGGGCGATGTTGGTTCCACTGCAGCTTCTCTCACAGAAATATTCTGTAATATTTGTGTTGGTGCTTTTATATGTTGCATTGTAATAAGTGAACAAACTCACAAAATTGTTCGGCTTTACATGTAAAAATTTCCCAATAACAATTCTGCCTCATTAATTACTGGATATTGTAGTAACAGAGTTCTTGTTAGTTAATGACAAAGTGCTAACTAATGAATTGATATTTTGCAGCTTTTGGACAGTACACAAGTTCACTGATCTTGTTGATACTGCTTCAAACATTAAATATGTAATAACAAGAGTAACAGTCACTGCAAATAAGCCCTACAAGCAGTAAGGGCAGTCTAATCTAAAATATCAGAAACAGCAGTTATTATTCACCATCCTAAATGAACACTTAATAACCTGGAACTAAAGCCCTTCAGGCTCCGTTTATGATATGTACACACTTCTGCTGCAGTGATGACAAATACTCCATTTTCCCAGAACTAATGACCTCTCTATAATATGTACTAGGGGGCTGACAATTGTGCAGAATGAGTCTATCAACAAACTAACAAAGTGCAGCCATGTTTGAAAAGTTTTATGCCTAAACCACAGGAAAATTTCATTACTTCCAACCTATAATAAACCCCTCTGGAGCCATATCAAAATTCTGTAGCATGTGTTTGGTCAAGATAGTCTCTGTGTATAGTTTGCTTATTTTCAGTTCAATTACCTTTGACCAATTATGGATTATTAGGAGCAATCCATGAAAATAATTAATATGCAACACTTGATCATGTTCTGACAAAATATTAGCATCTCATGGGGTGTTTTTCTGCTTTAATTAGTGGATGCACTAAAGAATACCCTCTTTATTACAAAAACAGAACTTTTTTTTTACTCCAAGGCACCTCCAAAGAAGATCTCAAAGTAGGTACTGCTGTATCTTATGGCTTTACAGCAGGGATTTTGGCAGCACTCAGTTATTAGGTCTCTAGAAAGTTTACGGATGCAGAAAATAAGAGTACCAGCAACTACTTTAGCTGCTATGTTTATAGCTTAGCTCGGACACTGCCATTACCTTCCTTGGAATTGCCAGAGAAAGCAGCTGGTCCTGATGTCAAGGCTAGCATCTCTCCAAGCAAGCTAGTTTTGAATGTGCAATACTGACTAGCCCAAATATTGCTAGGCTCCCATCCAACTGCAAATTCTGGCTGCCAGTCACTAATGCACCTTAAGAAAGTCTGATATTTCTATTGGACGGTAGGCAACAAAAATCCACAGAGAGGCTGCAGGGTGTTTTTAACAGAGGAGCTTCATTTGTGCTGTCAAGAGACAAGAGCAAAATTTGAACTGTGAAAAATAATGGCCTTCTAGCATGAATTCCAGTCAATGTGACAGGCTTGGTGAGCTTTGCTCTGATCTGGCGTGTAATTACTATGTATCCCTGATCTGCAAGCTGTACCCTAGGCTGCAGAGCAGTTTCTGACTTGCACACATACGCTTTCTAACAAGAAACTAGTACTTGGAAGACTTGTCTGAGAAAATTAATTTTTCATCATTGAAAATAAATGAAAGAAAACTGATCAATGCTCAGCACCTTCTCATGCTCCAAATTACTCCAGATTAACATGTCAATTAAAAAGTAAACCAAGCTACACACGTGTGTGTGACTTTCACCTGCATGAAACACAGCTTTTCTATCAGCACCATTTAATTAGTTATAACTAAAGCAATGAAAGCCTTTCACCTTGAGGGCTTGGATTACTGTTAAAGATAATATTATTTTCTGTTGCAAAGAAAAGTACCTGCAGACGCACTATCCTAAATGCTTCAGCAATTCCAATCTCAGGTTTAGGAAAATGCATGTTTGTAATGCCCCATCTCCAATCAGCAGGCAATGCAGACATACTACGCTGTCTCCTGGTTTCTTAATACTTGGTGTTCTGCACAATTTCATCTGGCTGTTTGCCAGCCATAGGATGAATACATCAGAGAGGAAAACCATGCTAGGGAATGTAAAACACTGATCCAGTGCATCCCCCCCAGCAGCCTCACGCACACAGGTTCTAGGAAGCACTAAACACAAAATAAAGCTGCTTCCAGAGCAAAGGATATTTGGATTTTTTTGGTTTTGTTTGTGGTATTTTCATGGATTTGGTTTCGGGGATGGGTGTCTCTCAGAGAAGCAAGGTGAAAGAAGGGACATTCAAGTCCCCACAATAGTATTGTCAAGGTGAGCCTTTGTTCCCTCAATCTAGGGCCTAGTTTTGCCTTTTCTTGCAGGACATGTTTCTCACTTCTTTATCTGTGTCTCCAAGTGGGGGTTGCACCATCTTCTACAGGTGCCAAAGAGGCAAACAGATCTGTGAAAGATGGCTTTGCAAGAGAGACCCTGCTCTCCAGGGGCCACTGCCTCCACAACTGCTATCCTGCTAGCAGGGCTGAGGGACAAAGCTACCTTCTGATCTTCTTTTACCCACTTTTCATCACCTACCCCAGCTACTTAAAGCTGCTTTTCAGTTAGGAGGAGTAGCAGCAACAGCCCATTAGGTCTATGAGTAACAATGTGAGAAGGGGCTCTGAGGACAGGAAACTATATAGAACCTGACTTTCTCTTTGCTAAAAGAGCCTTTATTCATTGCATATGATTAAAGCTGCTTGTGAACTGCTGGCAGCTCGTGTTAGTCCCAAATGCAAAGAGCTGTGGCAGCAGGACAGTCACAGAGCAAACCCAGTCAGCGCATGGGAGGCAAATCCCCATGTCCCAGGGCTCTGTGACAAGAGAAGGGATGTACAAGCAAGAGAGAAATGGAAGACAAGAAGCACAAGGCCCTGTCCTAAGCAGAATGACAGGTGCTCTGGAGCCAAACAGAAGATCTAGAAAAGAAAGTTTTTAAACTGTTTTTATATATTTCTCTGGGCAAGCAGACTGTTCAAATGAAAATTCTGGCAATGCATTGAAGCCTGCTTTCTCAGGTGCCATCTTTCTCTACGTTAACAAAATTTATGGTAGAGTTCTCATTAAATTCACACTAATTTTTAGCACACACAGCAGAGAACAACACTTGGTACTGTTAATGCCTGGCATGAGTACTTTATGGACTATTCTTGCTGGAATTCATTGTATTTTTTTAAAAGACCAAAAGATAAATTATTAAAAATGCTAAGTTCTCACAGTTCCGGAGTTTCAAGCTTTTGGGCCTTTTCCTACAACTTCACAGGCTTTGAACATTTTTTGCATCTTAAGTTCATAAACAGCTTTAAAACATTACTTTCAGTCTGTCTTCATTCTTTCAAGCTCTAGAAGCTTTCAATAAAAGAGCTTGAAACATCCTGATATCTAAGATTCAATCTTAAGAGCTGTCAGTGCTGATTAGGAGTTAAAATAGTCAAGTTATTGCATTGCAAAAACACTCAGTGATGCTAATGCAATCTTCTGGCACAGAAACCTAGCCAGAGTTTTCCTGGGTGAGATTTCTGCTGGGTCAAGGAGATATGACTCAACCCTTGGGTGAGCACAATAAAATGTCCTGTAAAGTGAAGCTGGGAGTGGAGCTGCAAAGGGAAAGAGGTATGTGGCCTACCTTCACATTCAGATTGCCTAATGCCACACCTCACCAGAGGCATTAAATACACTGCCAAGGAATTTCATTGCATATGTGAAAAAAACCAATCTGAATTCAGTGGTCTTCAATAGCTAGGGCTACATCCAGAAGGTCTGCCTATCCCTTTGCTGCCTTTAAGCTTTGAAAGTTGTACAGTGTTTCCAGGCACCCTGAAAGCTCCCTTGGGAGATAGAAACAATGCAGAGTATAGCTCCCTGCTTCCCGTTTTATGGTGGTAAGTCTGAACATGCAGCCACAGCATGTTGCCCCCCTGCTTTCTTTTTTCAATGATTAATGTAACCTCAGGATGAACAGTCACCCTGTGGGTAACATTTTCTGGCTCTAGTCCTGGTGAAGTTTTGAAGGCTGTCTGTGAAGCCCTTGTTTTCAGGGGGTTCAGGACTCTGAAGCTAGTTCTGACTACACCTAGCAGCAGATGAAATCCAGAAAATTCATAATGAATGTCAATCGATTGAGAGTGCCTCCTTCCTCAACTTAGCAGGACTGACAAGGAGTCCTGACTCTTAAAAATTCTCTCTTCATTGACAGCTTCTCAGAGGCCAGCTTTAATGACCTTCAAGTCACACTACAAGACATAAATATCTTAGTCAGCTTGCAGAAATAAGTAAAATAATAATTCACTGTCTATAGACTTTCTGAGAGTGCATGAAGAGAGAGACAAGGAGGAATAGTTATTCTCTTTAGCTTTATGTTTCCTCTAGATAAGATTCAAAAGGTAGTTTGAGATCCAATTTACAAAGAATTGAGATTTCAATAAAATTTGCATCAAGGGAATAAGTAAAAGCAGAAAGTTATTCTGAGCTAAAAGAGAAACTGAGAAGGAGAGTACTGACAACATTTAACATTTCTCTGTCTCCAAAGTGAAGGGGCATCATTAAAAGATGCAGCTCAGCAATTCTCACAGTGTAAAAGAGTTTAGCACAATATAGCTCAGTTCCCAAAACTCAGGGGGCTTTTGCCTTGTTAGCTAGGGATAGGCTAATAAGCTCAGGTAGCCAAATCCATGCTTTAATTAGCATCTTTCCCCAGCTGCCAGGCAATATACTGACATTTTGCCTACTCCCTGCAGAAAGATTTTGTTGCATCTTTGTTGTGTCATAATACAGAACTCCAAGAACAAATACAGTATTGCTGTTTTGAGGAAGTCCTAAAAAGATCCTAAAATTTCATGTCAAATTCTATTTGTGTGAACTTCATATTTAAAAAAATCAGTCAAACCCCCCCAGCCCTTTCTACAGCACATACATCCATATAGCTTAGATCTTCAACACAACCAAGTGCAAGATGTACTTTCTGTTGAAAATTAATTTTGTGTAGGCATACGCTGTCATAAAAGCATGACTATATTTGAACAAAGTAAAATGCTGAGTAATACTTAACAAAATATAATTTGTATACCCAATATATTAAATATGCAAAAATCAGTATTAAATACATCATATGGCTATGTAAAAATATTTTAGTGATTACGCATGTAGACATTCACAGATTTATTCATTGCCATGATAAAAGCTAAATTGAAATGGGTTTTGATGAGTTCAAAACAAAAGGAGAGAAAGAAGAGTTGGAATTCCTGGATGGGTCTGTTTCTTTATCTAAGAAATGAAACCTAAAAGATAAACTAATTTTTCCTTTTCTCCCAAGCAGCTGTTGCTTTGTGGTTTGAAAACTGATCTATTGGGAGCAACATAAGGCAAAAGCTCCAAATTTTTTACATTTTCTAGTGCTCCCACAGAGATACTTTGGCAGATTTAGTACTGCAGAACCTAATTATTGGTCCCAGTTTTCTGTCTCCCAGGTTCCCAGGCTTCCAGCCCATCTAAGCATACAGATGCAATTTGGTGAGCTACCTTATTCCAAGAGTGAAGGTTTTGCACTGAAACAGGAGTCCATGATCTGGGACAACTGAGGTGGAAATGCAATTTCCATTTTGTCATCCTGGCTCTGAAATACAGTAACCTGCAACTGTTAAGGAGAAATGGGCAGGTGAGGGTAGTACCATCAAAACCTCCTGCAGCTAAATACACCATAGCTGATATGCTGGAGTTCTAAACGTCCAGCTGAAGTTGTCACAGGGAGCCAGCCTATGCAAACCATTTGGAGCAGCACAGAGGAAAAGTCAGGGTCAATCTATGCAGTCTAATCAACCACTTTTCAGATTAATTAGAACAAGTAAATTGTCACCGGTGCTAGATATTAGCCTTTGTAGGACAGCAAGAAGGATGAAAAAATGAGCCAAAGGAGGAGCTAAAACATTGACCCCTTCACTAGAAAGACAACAAGAAACCCACTCCTCTGCTTGATGACTATGATGGTATTGCTTTGATATCTGAAACCAGGCAGCTACCAAGAATGTAACATGATAAATTGCTGGACTTTTCAAATGTTCCTGTGGCTGAGATGCTTAGCTGTACATGGAGGTTATGTACTTTACAATGCCTTTTAACATGTTTGTTTTCTCTCCAACCAAATCAAGGACAAGTAAACTGGAACAGAGGGAAGAATGCCACAGCTTTTGAAATCCAATCCCTCTTACCTTATACTGCTAATTTGGGGATGGAGGAAATTATGTGGTTCAATTTACAATTAGGATTCCTCCATAATGATGCCTTTCCTCCACAGCTCTCACATAGAACATAAACCTTTTCCAGAAACCTAAAAATAAAATATATTGCACAGTCCGGCTGTACTGTTGTTTAACTTGGTGTGATAGATTGATTAACACAAGTATAGATCACGCAAAGAGACAGCGAGGTGCTCTGACCAAACATGATTTGAAGGGCATGGCAAAGGAGCAATCTGAGCAGCTGTCAAAAGGGTAGACTTTCTACAGTGCAGCTAATACTCCAGAAAGTTCTTTATTGCATGCTTATCAACTGCTCATCACAATGAGGCAATACATGTTTATGTAGTGTCTTTGCCTACTGATGCTCACCAATTCCATCCAAATCAAAAATAATTTTACTCTCTATGTTCCAGGTAAACCTGCAGTGAAGGCAAAATCCTGTGCCCTTTATCACAAACATGAAACTAAACCTTCACAATGTCAAAACTTCTTAATCAATATTCTCATTTTGGCTCATCAGATTTCAGCAAGTTTAGCTAAAAAACACTTTTACCCTTTAGAAATTATGGTTGCCACCTCCATTAACTATGTCAAACTACCTCTTCAGAAATGGAGCTAGAAGTCTGTTATGACACTATATGTTAACTCAAAGATATGTTTTACCTCCAAATTTGCTTCCTTCGAGAGAGGGAATGATGAACTGTTACCCAGAATGACAGGCTAAATGTCTGAAATAGCACCCATGTACTAAGAAATCACCAACACATTATTTTTTCACTTTACTGAAGTTTCACTGTGCAAAAAATAAAGAGCCATGGGGAACATGTAATACCAGCAGCATAACAAGGTCTGTCATAAAGCTGCTGCTTGGCAGATCAAGCTTTTCTGGAATGAGATGACCCAGACTTTTGAATTGTGTGCCCTTCTTTTGCTTGGCAGAGAGAGAGACTGCACTGAGCCACTAAATTTGTTTCATGTAAAGCAAAGAACATGCATTTTTTTTCTAGGATAAACTAGATATAGAGAGCATTCAGAACAACTGGCATTTTTTTCCCCATAGCTCTGCTGTTCTCTGTATCACAAGTGGTGGCTATAGATGGATGGAGGATAAGCGACACAAGTTAAAATCTCAGCCACTTTCAACTTAGTGGAATTCTGCCATTGTGTTCAGACTTCCCAGCTTTATTCACCAGCCAAAGAATGGCAGGGAGTTGGAGCTTTAGGGGTAAGCACATAGACCTACTCAGAATATTTTTCCATTATTGTGAATTTAGGTAAATCCAGCCTCAGAGATCCTTCATGTTTCCTCCTGTAATCTGATGTCTCTTTCAACTCCTTTCCCTTTTTCTCTCACTGGCAGCAGCATTTCTGAGGGCCAGGAGAATCACGCCCTTATGAAACCAAATGCCAGAGCACCCTAGGCAGGATTCCTGCTTCTGTGCCCGGCAGTCCAGACTTCTTGGGCAAGTACTGTAGGTGTCTCAGGAGATGACAGGAGAATACTAAATCAACCATACCATTACCATAGAACATTTCACATTATATAAACCTACAATTCCACAAATTTCTTTCTCCTCCTTTGCTGTTATTTCTCCAGTTTACAGCTTTGAACATATAATTCAGAAACACACAAGATTTTGGTGTGCTGACTAAAATTAAAGAATTATAAATCGATTTTTCCTTATTTGCACGAACTCCTCTGCTTTTGCAAGAGTTCATATTCAAACATCATAACTTTCACAGGAATTGTTGGAGTGCCACCTATTGGAAATAAATATACAAATGAAAAATACTTTGGTTAACCTGCATGAAGTAATCATTTTTACCCAAGTGCTGGTTTAACTATATCAAGTTAAAAACCCTGAAATACATACATTTCATGTTCCATTCATAACTATGTTAAAAGTTAGATCAGCATGCAACTTAAAAGAAAAAAAAATGGGCCTCTTTAAGGAGTGAAATACTGGAAACTGGTAAAGATTAATAGCCCTCGAGTATAAAATAGCAAAACTAGGAGGAAATCCACTAAAATAACAACCCACTTAAAACCTGAGTCACATTACTAAGCTCTATATCCACTGTTCTTGTAAAGTCTATATTAAATCCTGGTTTTTACTCTGCAGAGACATATGTATTCTTTAGGCTCACACAGTTTAGCTGTGTTTTAGACTCCAAATGTAAATTATTAATTTTCCCTATGGAAAGCAGTCTCCTTGAGATAAAACAGCTCTGTCTTCCCATGAAAATCTTACAAATAACTCTTGATGTCCTGGGTTTCATATAATCATTTTTAATAAAACAATCTTCAACTGCCACTTCTGTTCAGAAGATACTCAGTCAATGTCTCTCTGTTTCACACAAGCAGAAAAATTTACTGTTTTTAACTCACTCCCTCCCCAGCTTCAGGCCTTGTAGCGTTTATTAAGTGAAAGTGTGCTGAATTATACTTGAATGAGCCTGCAAAAAATTTAAACTGAAAAATCTGACCTAGTTTTGAACCTTGGACTTCACTCTGGAGTTCATTGCCCTCTCCCCTACCTTACCACCCAGAAACAGCAGGCTGGGAGTGCCATTGCCTGAAGAGCATCACTATTGAAATCCTCACACGTCTGCTTCATCTCCTCATCTTTATTCTTCCTCTGTGGCTTTGTGAGCTCTCACACTAAAAGAAGTAACTGTGTTGCTTAGCTCCTTTCTTTCTAAACATCCCAAGCTTAATCTCAGAACCACACTATTCCACTTCTGAGTCCTTCTGTTAATTAGCACTCACCCTTACCCAGCTCATGACAGCTTTTCTGACAGCTCTTTTTGTGGTTGTGAGAGCTACACAAACATATAGAGAGGGAGCTTTTGTAGATGGCTCTAGGAAAAAAAAAAAAAAACCAAAAAAAAAAAAAAAAAAAAAAAAAAAAAAAAGAAAGGAAAAAAAAAAAAAAAGGAAAAAAAAAAAAAAAAAAAAAAAAAAAAAAAAAAAGAAAAAGGCAGAAAAAAAAAAAGTCACAAATTCAGAGCTCNCCTCTACAATAAAAAAAAACACAATTAATTATACCTGATAGCATACAGCAGAAAAAGGATCAGAAAATGACATGACACAAAGTGAAGCAAAATGCATGAAGCAAAATACACTGAGTGTGGGATATTGCACAAGCTGAATTTCATATATACAGTCCTCAGAATTTTTCTGGTGGCCTGACATTCCAATCTGCTCAGTCATCCTCAGTGGTCCAAAATTCCCAAATCTAATTCTTTGGCTAAGTAGTGTTTTATAATATGTTTACAAAAATGACATATGGAATTGAATTACTGAAATGCATGCTATTTTCTATTTTATGCAGCAAAGGCTAAAATCACCTTTTCTATTCATGTTGCCTATGAACTGATTTAGATAGTTAGTGACAGGATCACTTTCCAAATCGGTTCCTAGTCTGTCATATCTTTATTTCTAGCAGGTGTCTGATAGATATTTTCATTCTTCACAGCCACTTTTTATTTCTCCTGGTAACTTACATCATTCTATCAGTGCACATTTTTTTTTATTTGTTGGTTTTATCTCTTCCTCCAGATCCCACAGAGTATGCTCCAGGCTTCTCTGCAGTTTATAAAAGACCTTTTCTTCTATGGCTTTCTCTTGAAACTTCAATCATTTTCTGTCTTCTCCTGAGGCATGCTCTCACATATAATTTCCTTCCCTTAACAAGCATATTTTCTTCTTCTGGAGACATATTTACAATAGAAGTTCAGGGGCATCAGAAGTAACGTTTCTTTGGTGCAACAGTTGTAGAACTATGTCTAAGGATAATGACATTTCTTTTATGCGCACTGTAGTTTTTGCACTTATATTGCATACTGAGAAGAAGGAAATGTGAGGAGAAACAAACCAAACACAATTCTCAGTGAAATAAATAGGTTTGCTTCAGGTTCTATGCCATATTTCCAACTCAAAATTACTATGCCATAAGCATTTGGGGTGAGAACTATTGGGGGTAAGCACAGCAGTAATTCTTTGGTGATGACAGAAGTCTTGGAAGACTTATTTGTGACCAGATTTTCATGAGTACAGATCTTGGGCTGATCCTAGTCTAACTGAAGCTTTTGGGCACTTCACATAGTTGTGGAAAATAAATGTGAGCACATCCCCTCACGCAGTGTCTTTCAGACTGTCAGTCAAGGCCTAGCTATGAGGTCACCTCACTATTCTAAACATTCATTTACTTAAAGTGCAATACTAGTAGATTCCTTAAAAAATCGTTGGGGAAAGGAAATGTAGTCTGCTGATTCTTTTTCTGTTGGACTGCATGAAATGTAAGTTAGGTCAGGCTAATTTCCATGTTGTTGTTTAGATATCAGGACTCATTCAAGTGAGAAAAGAAAATTGAGTATTTTAAATGTTATCCATAGCTTGGAAGAAATTGCAATTTCAACATGATCTTCAGCTGTAGATAGCTCCTACAATTTTCTCAAAAGCTTTTCTCAATGTATTTTGGAGTTGTACAGAAACAGAAGTTCAGCTGCACCTACCAGCTAAAAGCAGAAGAGGTAGACTTAGGAGTCATGTTGTCCAGGCTATACAGAAACTGTGAACAGGTGACATGGCAACTGTGGATGGAAATTAAATTAATAGACATGTTTTTGATAAGAAATAACATAGCTGGATGAAAACAGAACAGTTAAGTAGGCAACCATCATTATCCTTGCTCTCTTCAAAAAAACAAACAAACAAAAAATACACACACAAAAAGAAAACAAACAAACAAACAAAAAACAAACCCAAACCAGCTGTAAGGCCTGAAGGCTTCTCCAGTCATTTTAGGTTACCATTGATCATTTAATTCAATGTGAATAAGCATACTAAATGAATGAAGGGATTTATAATTTCCACACTATGGATTTCTCCCCTGTGGTATAAATATCTGTAAAAGGCTCCCATAGGGTATGGCAAAAGATGCCTTTAACCTTTGCATACATAATTCAGATCAGCTTAGCATCATTTTTGTCAGAATGAAACCATATGTCACCTAATGGCTCGGGAGAGATACTGGCATATGGAGTTTTTCACGCTCTAACTGCCAGTTTGAATCCAGCCCAGGTCAGTAACAATCAACACTGCTATATATGAAGGCTGTTGGGTAATCTATGTGAAATGAGTTGGCCATCTCAGATCAGATCCTACAGCAAAGTTGTCCACCAGAATGTGACTAATGCTCAAACTCACCTTCGGTCAGCAGTATCAGCAAGTCAGCCAAGATTAGTTGAGCG
The DNA here is from genome assembly GCA_002631895.1 of Agapornis roseicollis. NCBI lineage: Eukaryota > Metazoa > Chordata > Aves > Psittaciformes > Psittacidae > Agapornis > Agapornis roseicollis. Next base: position 31,838 of record NDXB01017067.1, read on the forward strand.
CTGTACATACATGAGCTATCACTCTATAGAAGTCACTCTCCCACACCAGAGATAAAAGAGATGCTGACATGCAGGGCAATCACCATGGGACACCACCCTGGAGGAGGACCTCCTCTAGCTGTTTTACATTGCCATTACAACACCTCCTCCCAATTCTTCCTCATACAGAATTAACCCATTAAACAGATCAACATTTAATGTCTGCATTGATTCTATATGGAGGATAGCAATTCCTTGAGTAATGACAACTCTACTGTTCAAAGTGAGGATTCAGTCCCGGGAGAAATTAAAGAAGGAGAGCACAGAATTAAACAGTGTCATGATGAGGTGGGGCTCAAACATGCAATCATTTTATAAAGATTGAAGATAATACTGTATGATAACAGTTAACTTTCATTGAAATAGTATCCAAGAGTAGAAAATAATTAAATGTATTGCAGTAGAGAACATTGAAGACTTGAGAAAAAGAAACTTTAAAGCCTCTTAGGAAAAGATTGCCAGGGAAATTGTTCCTAATTTTCAACAGGAGGGATTTTTATCACTATGAGATGTGAGTTTTCTCTTTGCAGTAGAGAAAACATTCCATGTGTATATTATTGGTTCTTAGTTAGGCTTCAGAAAGTATAACTCTGCTTTTATTTCCTGACAGAAAATTTACAAAGATGGCTATTTGAATGCATCACAAGGCACTGATGTACAGCTGGGAAATGAAGCCAGGCAATCAACTGGTAATGCAGCTCTTTATGCTCTGGGAGCTGTGTTGCAAAGGAGTCTGACAGTAAGTGTTTACAAATAAAACAGAAACTGGGAGGTAATTTTAAAACCAGGACCACTTCTACTGATCAGATACTATTCTGCGTACTGCCAGGTGACGAAAGCCCTTACTTAGTGAGTCATTAGTTCATTGATGTTACAGCTTATCTATAACTATTTATATAGGCTTTTGTCTGCGATCAGGATTGTTATTTTGTATTTTTTTTCCCAGTGAAGCTTTGTGAAAGAAATATGCATATACCAGAAAGCAGCATATACATTTTACATATTTGCCTATTTTAATTAATATTTCATAGAATCATAGAATAGTTAGGGTTGGAAAGGACCTTAAGATCATCTAGTTCCAACCCCCCTGCCATAAGCAGGGACACCTCACAATAAACCATGCCAAACAAGGCTCTGTCCAACCTGGCCTTGAACACTGCCAGTGATGGAGCACTCACAACCTCCCTGGCCAACCCATTCCAGCATCTCACCACCCTAACAGGAAAGAATTTCTTCCTTATAGCCAATCTAAACCTCTCCTGTTGAAGTTTGAACCTGTTACCCCTTGTTCTGTCACTACAGTCCCTAATGAAGAGTCCCTCCCCAGCATCCTTATAGGCCCCCTTCAGATACTGGAAGGCTGCTATGGGGTCTCCATGCAGCCTTCTCTTCCCTGGGCTGAACAGCCCCAACTTTCTCAGCCTGTCTTCATATGGGAGGTGCTCTCATATGAAGCCCATTATTATATTGTTATTATACTGTTATTTTAGAAAATATATGTATTAAATCAAGATCTGGAAAGGACACCATCATATTCAATATATGCCCTCTTTCATCACTAAGCTAAATAGGCTGCTAATCTGTATCTCCCATGTCAGACTTGATTCAGTTCACCTACAAGGCTTCATACTCACGGTCTTCCAGCGTATCTTTCTACACCTGTCCTATGCTGTTAAGCCTCATAAGCAGAGCTATAGCAAAGATGCCAACACAAGATACCACTCCTGGTGTAACTGTGAAATGAAGGTACATATGCTCCTGTAATCCTCTGACTCTTGTGACCCAAGTGATGAGCTGAACAAGCAGCACTGCAGAAGATAAAGAAGTGACTGGTGAGAGCTGAGTGCTGTGCAGGGAACTTCCATACCCAATTCAAGAAGTGAGAAAGTGAAACGAAGTGGAGAAACAACATCCTAAAGCAATGGTACATTGCCCTTTCTGAAAAACATTTGACTGAATCCCACTGCTTTTTTCTTGAGATGCCCAATGATACATTACTGGAAGTTATCTTGACTTCTCTTTTAAACACTACCCAGCTATCCCAGCATTTATACCCAGCTACAGACCAAAGTTTGATCTGATAAACCTCAGCCTTTGCTATAAACAAAAAACATGTCATCTTCTGAAGCATTTGATTTCAGATGATTAATATAATACATTCATGTAATATGTATTACATTTACTTTTTCCTTTTTGAACGTTAACTTTTGCCTTATATTTCTATTAGGCACAGAGTTCAGATTTACCTTTCGCAAATGGAGTACAGGCTATGGTTTCTTCCACTTCTTTTTTGTGTATCCTGATAACAAGGTGTTCTCCTCTGGGTTGAAGAAAATGTATAGAACAATAGGAATTAGTCTAAAGTTTACTAAAGGAAGATTAATAAAAATTTGTCCAGGAATGATTTAGGGAATTCAAAAAATACTACTTTTTAACCCAAAGGTGTGTTCAGTACAAAAAGTATAGACATATTTCCATAGGTACAGTAGTGGTGATGAATCATGAAAAATAGACATTTGTCTCAGTAGGCTAGATAGTCTATATGAACATTAGAAACAGTGCCCTATTGAAAAAACAATATGCATAAGACTCTTAATGCCTTTAAAATGTTGGCAGTTTATAAAAATTAGAGAAAAAACACTGTTCTGAGATAATGGTTTAGTGGTATTTTGCCCGGAAGTACCACTGGTCTGGCTGAGGAAGAGGTATGATGTAGTTGGTCTTCACATGAAAAACTGAGATCTTTCAGCCCGGTTAGGTAAAATGGAATGAACTGACACTGACATAAAGCTGACACTTGGGCTGCAGAGCTGGTTTTACCTTTTTTGCACCCTCTGTTTTATTTCTTTTGTATTTGATTCCCTTCTTTTGTACTTCAGTATTTTGGTTTTATTTTTTTCTTTTTCTCTTAATCACAGTAGTTAGGTAAATAATAGATAAAATGCACATATCTGTCATTAATTAAATAATGTACTCACCAGAAGAAGAACAGCCTGTCACCCCTTCCTCAGAGATGGGATGGTTAAGCTCTCACTACGTCATGACATGACATGTTTATCCCCTTTTCTAAACTTTGAGCAGGAGTACTATATTCATACCTCTTTTGGACTTGAAAAAATTAGCCATGTAACTTCTGGTTCAGATTTTTCTCAAATAAGATCCACATACAGGCATTACAGAGGTGAAGGGGACCCTAGGAAGATACCTTGAGTTCAGCAGCTCGGACAGCTGAAGAAATGAAGAAATTGAAGAAACAGGGTTTGTTCAGCCTAGAGAAAGGAGAGCTGAGGGGCAACTTAGTGGCAGTCTTCCAATTAGCTGAAGGCCAGATGCAGAGGAGGTGAAGATACTCTCTGAACAGGGATGCTTGGTGACAGAAGGCATAATGGACACAAGTTACTTCAGGGAAGTTCCATCTGGATACAGGAAAAAAATGCTTCACCATGAGGACACAGCCCTGAGAAACCCACTCTAGCAAGGGGTTTGAAGCAGATGACCTCCAGAGATCCTTTCCTGCCTTAATCATTCTTTGATCCTATGACAACTAAATTGTGGAAGTGGTAAAATCTCCTTTACTGGAGATACTGAAGACTCATTTTGATAACCTAATCCAAGGCCTCATTTTCAACAGAAAATTGAATGAGGTGATCTCTAGGGGTTCCTTTCAATGTTGAATTTTATGATCTAGTTGAAGATGTCCCTGTTCCTTGCAGGTCGGTTGGACTAGATGACCTTTGAAGGTCCCTTCCAACCCATATTATTCTATGAGTCCATAATTTCTATCCTACTGGAAATTAATGGGGTTTTTAACTTGCTTGCAACCATATTGGGCCAAAAGGCAAATAATTATCAAGAATAATTACTATGTTGAAGCAGATTTAAGAAAAAGAGCTGTTTCAGAGTGGTTCAAATGTATTATTCCTGCTCAGTTCAGCACAGGTCTGTGTCTACTCAGCTGCAACCCTGTCTCACTACTGTCCAGAGGCTTCACATCTCCTTTTTCCTGCTATGGATCAGACCCCCAAACCAGACAGCAGGCTGATGCCATCACAGAAATTGTGAGCAAAGTCTGGTCAGAAAAGAAATAAGGACATGAGTTATGCTCAAACTATAACCTTGCATGAAAAACATGTAGTCAGATCAGTATGTTTAAAAACCATTTTAATTGCTACCAAACTGCAAAAATAGTGTTTACCTGTTTAGACTTCCAGATCTGCAGAGACTACATCCATTCCAAAAAGGCACATATTTCTTTTGTGAAAAATTCTATTTATACTGACTGCTACAGAGGGCAACTGTTCTGGAAATGCTGCTGAGAAGAGTGAAAGTACTCATTGCTTTCTGGGAGTTTTAAAAGGGCATGCTAGGACAGGACTACATGCTTATTGCTTTGTTTAGAATGCAATATGATTACCAACCACAAACAGATTTGGCTTAATTTTAAAAAATCATTTAAGTCCGTCTTTTTAAACAGTTTTTATCAGTGCACATTTCTTTCATCCACATCAAGGTTTTTTACATTTGAAAACACACTTTTCTGGTACAAAGTTACCAATTTCCAGTAATTGAATTGCCTCAGGTATTGTAAGGTACTTGCTTCTCCTCTTTGACACACCCTGAACTCTCTTTGCACCCTTTCCCACAAAGTTACATACTTTCCTTCCTGTACATGCTATCCCTCATAGATTGATAGATTCCAGTTTGAGGAATACTATGAGGAAATACTAACAAGAAAATCATGGTTCTGTCACAATTTAGCATAAGGAGCTCAGAAATAGTTATGATGCAGCTCAACCAGCTTATTTTCTCTCTCTCCTTTGCTGTTACATCCAGATAGCCACTTTTATTCATTGCTTCCATAATTTTACTATTCAACACATTTCCTAGCAAATTTTCCAGACTAAAGATAAACCCATGCTAAACATTATTTGCTAAGATTACTAACATCTTGAAATACATCACTGATGTACACAGTTTGTTCCATCATTCTAAGTATGCCATAGATCAAGCTATCTACCTGCATATGGTGAGAATATTAAATCACTTGAAGCTCCATTTGCATGATCATCTTTCCAAACACACTTGCTGTGTTGCTGACTCAAGCACTTTGAAAGACTCACTCGAAATTACTGTTTGGAAAAAAAGCGAACATTGTCTCACTGAGTATGCAGGAAATGAAATGTGTTAACACTTATCCATTTCAAATTAGATTCAGCACATAACTGTCTAACAGGAGTGCACCTAGCTATAGTTTACATTTGTCTCTCAAGTAAGCTTTTTAATCAAAAGTAATCTAGTGTTAAGCATATGGAAAAGCCCTTCATTAGTCATCAAGGGGACTTAATTTTTTCATCTGCTGTGTGACATATGTTGCTGGTGCTGCTGTCTACCACAGCTCCAATTCTAAATAAGTGTTTCAGGTTTGGGTTGATACGTTTGTAAAGAGCACATTTGCAGTTTTGCACTGTGCAAGGCAGGAGCGTTTGGTGTGCTCAGGGGTCTGGTTTGTACTGAACTGCAGAAGTAGTCACAGTCACAGGACATCAGGTGGCAGATTGAAGGGGATTTTTCTGTTTTGTTTTGTTTTTTTTTTTTTCCCCAGAATTAGTTTCATTTGCATGCTTGTTTTGTTGCATAACTGAGATGCAGTTCAGAACTTTTCAAGTACGCAACAACCAATGTCACAAGCCCTTGTTTTGAATGAGGCATCTATGCTGAGTAAGATATTTCATTGCACAATCCCACTGCATGGGAAAGTGGTCATGTCAACACATGGCTGTGGAAAGTGGTTCAATGCCTATACTCACTAAGGTGTCGTAAAGTAGGTTACACACAACTAGAATTATTACAGGTGTATAGGAAGCATAGGGGGACTGTTTAGTTTGGCATTATACATAGGCATTTCTGATAGCTCCCCTGTAGCTCTTCATATCAGCTATGTGCCTTTCAGAAAGTCCCGCCTAGTTCCCTTGGATCTCAGTTGTCTGCCTCCAGACAAAAAAAAAGCAAACCAAATGAAAAAACCCACAAAAAACACCATCAAACCAAAACAAGCTTTCTCTCATGTTTCATCCCTGGCAGTGTTCAAGGCCAGGTTGGATGGAGTCTTGGGCTACATGGTCTAGTGTGAGGCATCCCTTCCCATAGCAGGGGGGTTGGAACCAGATGATCTTAAGGTCCTTTCCAAACCTAAACATTATATGATTCTATGCTTGCTTTTGTCTAGTTAAAGTCCTTCAGAACAAGTTTCTCACATAGCATGGCTGAAACCCCTGCCATTATTGAGGTAGGTCAGACTTCTGTCAACATTTCACTTGTGTTTATACAGCAAGAATTAAGAAGGGTCACCTTGGGCTTGCACCAGCTAGAGAGTGTCTTATAATGAGAACTGCGTTGCCAGTCCATACCAACACGGAATCAGTTGTGCCACCAGCCAAGACAGAAGCATGATTAAGCAGTCATTTCCCACTGGTGACTCAGATAACTCAACAAGCCCACATTATCTTACATATTAATGTTACCAAAAGATGTATTTTTGAAACACTGTTGTGAAGATGCTCAGTGCTTTAAAAATTTGAAAATAAAGGTGTTCCAATATATTGCAGAACTCCGAAATTCTCTAAAGTCAGTCTACAATTAGGCAGGACATCATTGTGCATTGTTTCTTACCATACTAAAGTACCCAGAGCAAACTTAAAAAAAATGCCAGAATCCTGTTGGTTCTTTAAAGATACATGCTTACAGTTCACAGATTCAGATACTCAGAAGCAAGTCTTTTGAATCGCCGCAGTAATGTGCACTTGCACAGAGTTGCTTTTATTATAGGGTAGTTGGTGACTAAGTCTGGTAACAACAGTTCAGATGCTCTAGTGGTGAAAATTAGCAGGCTTTTATCAATTCAGGAGGCTAGAAGGAGCATAAAATGAGAGACAAACAGCCCACCAGCATAGAAAATAAAGTCCATTTCCATTCATGCTGAGGAATTTTAACTCATATGACTATCCATCACCCAAAATATTTACATTTATGTTAAAATACATGTAATCTCAATTGTGGCAGCAGATGCGGTTCAGCCCCACTTCACCAGTTTTGACTTTGTATCTCCTCAAAAGTTGAAGGCAAAGAACAGAAAATGAATCTTTTCCTTCTGTTCTTCCCCCCACAACCATGAGGGATGAAAACTTGCTTATACGTAGTCTTGCTATGTGCCCATACCTCAGTCTGTTTCTGACAGTCTCTTTCCCTTTGACAATATGTGAACTTTCTGTTCAATTTCAGCCAAATAAGACAAAGGGGTCTCAAAGGAAGTTGCTCGGAAATAGTCAGGCAACAGGAGAGAGAGAGACTGCAATAGTACCCCAAAGATAGAGAGACTAAAGCATGCATTCTGACATTATTAGTCACCTGAGATACCCTCTGAAACAAAAACTTGGTATTTCTCAGCAGTATCTGAATAGTCCAATTGCTAGCACAGGTTACATTAGAGCTCATACCTATCAGACCCCATAAGGTACTATTAGGACCTAGTTCCATTGGGAACTAGGTCCTAATAGTACTGCAGTTCCTTGAGGAGCTGTTTTTCTCTGTCCCACAACCCAGCTCCCTCTTCCTTCATTGTCTATACAGATGAGATTAATTTTGTGTGTTTGATGAATTGTTAAAAGTCTGCTAAAACAGCCTTCCTCAGCATCACCCTGATTGCACTTTGCCTCTGCAGGCTCTTGTGCACTGAGGCTTTCTGCACCTAGCCGCTGGGACCAACTGACTCTAGTTATCCATTACTTCATGTAAAGAAGGAGGGCACTAGAGCCCAACAGTAATAAAGGAGTAAGGAATATCTTCTACACAGGCTGAAAAGGGAGCTATACCTGCCTTTAATCACTAGGAAAGCATTTCCTGCTATCTCTTCTGACAAAAGAACTCTCCCTCTGCTCATCTCTCTGCCCCACAAAGACTTCCCTAATCTGTAGGGGACTGACTGGTGCTTTACAATATAAGGGTATGATTCAGGATACCTCAGAAGCAGTCTTGTAATAAGCTAGAGCCAAGCAAAGGAAGTGATACAATGACAGGCACAATTAACTTGCAATGTTTCCTTCATTAAAAAGGGTATTATTAGAGTTATGAATGGACATAATTACTTGTGTTTGCTACACAGAGTCATCTGTCTCAATAAAATGGTACCATGTTAACAGAGGTATATTTTATATATAGAATGAAGCAGGGAAAGAAAGCATGTATTTTACAAAACAGTCTTTTTTTTTTTTTACACTTTAATCTGGCAATATTAAACCAACGCACGATGGTTTTAATCTAAACAAAATAACCAAAAGTATTTAATTAAAGGAGATATTGTCATATGGAACTTTTTAATACTTTTTTTTTTTTTTCCCAACAGCAAAATCTGCTGATGCACTTGGAAGGTCTCCCGCAAAAAGCAGATGGAAGCAGAACCTGGGTACACATTGCCATCTTGTGGAGCTCTTCCCAGCAAAGCGTGCTCCAGAGACCTGCAGGCTTGCTTTACTTAGGAGCAGCTCCTCTCAGAGCTGGTATTGACATCTAACTGAAAACTAGTTTTCAAAGATACATAAGCACCAGAGAGTCCTAAACGCAGTTTGCACAGTCAGATACAATGTTAGAGTTTAGGTCAGCTGAATCCCTGCTGGGATATCTTATTTGGGAAGTAAGACAAAAAGCCTTTCACCTTTAAAGCGCTGCTTCAAATCAGAAGTAAAACAAATAAACACACTTGTCTGTTCCGTTTTACGAGAAGTACATGACTGCTAAAGTGCTCTGTTTCACATTTAAGACCACACTCAACAAGCAAGGTGGCTGAACATTTATCATGCTCACCTTAAGGGCAGATTTGAAGAACAGTGGGTCAGTGGGGAAAAAACTGGAGCTTTCCTATTTAAGACCTAGAAATCTGTAGACACAGATGTACAATTTTGTTAGCTTGATGACTTTCTTAAACATGAAATTTCTTTCAAAAACTAAAATGTTTAGCTCCAAGCTCAGATGAGTCTGATTAATGTGGACAGATTAATGAATACCAAGTAAAGAAAGCCACAGAGGGATGAGTCATATCTCTATAACAAAGAAGTAAAAGATATAGGTCTTCTAGCTCTTACTCCTTTTGTGGCTTTTTGTTTTCTTGGTCTTTGTTTAATCTCATCATTCAGAGTAACTTCCAGCTATTGCACTTGAATTTTAGTTTCTTTAGTTTTTTACTACAGAGCTGACTCACAGATGAAGGAAGTATTCAACCTCCCAGTACAGTATTTAACAACCTACGAACTGTGATCTCTCAGTCCTTTTTCTCCTGAGACAACTAGTGTTATCCCTAAAGCCTTTTCACTATGAAGTAACAAAGTCCAATCCCCCCTCTAGCATTATCACTCCTTAAATTTGTCAACTGGGACAGCTGGTAAACTACAGCTGTGCCAAAACCTCAACAGTACAAAGGGACTGTGCATTCTTCTGCACTTTTTAGACAAAAGAAAGGCTATCCTCACACAGGTTTCATAATACTTCACTCAAATCAACACTTTGCTAAAAGATGATGAAAGCTGAACCTCAACAAGAACAAAGACTGATGTCACTGGGTAGTTAAAATTACTAATCTGAGAGGGAAGGTGAAAATGATCACCTTATGGGAATGAGGCAAGTGGGTTTCAAGGCAGATAGCATAATCATCCGATCAAGTAAATGTGGCTGCAGCAAGAGAAGAAAGGAGCAAAAGTAACTCCATTGTAACAAGAAAGATGGCTTAAAGGTCACTCAGTGATTCTTTACAGTTTAGGTATAGACACTCCCAAACAGTGCAGCGCACAGTGTACACATTGTTCAGCCTACAGTACTAAACAGATTAATTGGTTATTATTGACCTTTTTTGCAGATTACTGCCAGTGAAATGGATAAAAGCAGTCATTCATTCTTTGCTGCAGGGTGATGTCATCAGAGGTGGCAGGAAGAGATGTTGCATGTATGTGCAGCAGTATGCTGGTAAAACCAGCAACATGAGTACCACCATTTAGTAAGCAGAAGCAGGATCACAGCTTTGGGCTGACATGAAGTTGTACTGAGCAGGGGCTTTGAAGAAGACCTCGTATTTCATTTAGTACCACAGGCAGTCAGTAAGTGCTTACTGAGTGTTGATTCAGTTACTTTCATATAAGAAGAATTGGAATCACAAATGGAAATGCCTGGACTACATGCTAACAGTGACATACACTTGGGAAAATATATCAAATGTATACAAATTACATCAAACTTCTAGCCTAAACTACACTCACAGATCACAATTCTATACAGATCAATTACAACTTGCATCACATACTTTTATAAATTTCATTTTTCCATTCAAATCTTTATTACAGTGTTTTTTCCTTAACCTTTACCCCACGAAAGGAGTTATTGAGACTTTTTTTCTCATATACCTTCACTAAGATTATTATTTCTACCTAGCAGATGGTGTGAATGAAGTTAGGTAAAAAAGCCCAGAATTCAGATCCCAGTGAGGGTTGTCAGCTAGGAAAAAAACAAGCAAACATGCATTACGAGCTGAGTATATTTGTCACCAGCACCACTGAAAGAATAAATATACCATCACATAATGTCAGTGTTTCAGAATGAAGCGTTATAAATGTTGATTCTTATAAGCTATGGTGGCAAAGGTTAGAAAAATACTGTAGATTATTTTCCAGGCACTGCATAGAGATGATGCAATATATTCCCTTAACTCCAAAAATTTTATCTAAAAATAATACATCTTTGCCATATTCACAAAGCACCTCTTATAACCATCACACATTTATATAGTGAACTAGATATCAATGATAGCATAAAAGTTTTCTCCATATTTACAGTCAGTTCAGAAATGTTCTGTTTCTAAATATGAAGGACCATGAAGTAAAGAATTTTATCTCATTTAGCTAAAATGGCATAATTTCTATGGACAATAGACATACAGGAACAAATAAAAATAATTTATCCCAGTAGCATTCTTGAGCATCTCAGTTTTTCTTTGAATAGAGCTCAGAGTTAGTCCTGAAACTTCTATAACCATACAAAGAACTGTATCAGTGAGGTGTAACATAAACTAAGCAAATTAAGAAAGAGCAACCAGAACCACAGAACTCAAAAAAAAAAAGAAAAAAAAAGAACAAAAAAAGCCTAAAACCAGAATCAGATTCTCAGACCCCCTACATACATCTGTGTGCAGTGATGTGTTCTGCCATCTGAGAACTGGGCTTGGTTCTAGCACTGAGCAAGGAAGTACAGCAGAAATACACACAGCAAGAGATGATCTTGTAGTTCTTAAGATGAAGTATTTTAAGTACATTGATACACTACCATGAAAAACTTTCACCTAGGAACCCTGCATTACAGCCAAGAAAATCCAAGAGGGTCTAAGTCTTTGACCCTTAAGATAAGAGAAGTTCTTGGGGGAGTAGATGCACATAGAAGAACATGAAAGATTAGGGATGAGAAGGCTTTGCTGAAAGGTGCTTTAGAAATCAGAAGGGGCTGGCCTTCATTCATTTTGCTTATTTTATTTCTTACCAGCTAATAAGAGCCTCAGTTCATCGTGTTTGTTTAAAATCAGCAAAAGGAATTGAGACTGTTGTATAAGTACCCCTTTAGGCCTGTAATACCATTGAGTACAGACCATCGGCCCATCAACAGCAGCCAGAAACAAAGAGCAGGCCTGATCTGCCTTCTTCCACAGTGATGTAAATAGGGTCACTCTGTTTTTAAAAGAATGGAATTTATTCAGATTTTTCACAGTGCAACTGAGGGCAGATTTGGCCCAGCTTGTTCAGTGACCACCAGGGCCCACAATGCATGGGCAGCAATGCAGAGATGCGCACTGATGTTTGAAAAACATGTTCTGCCTTTTTATAAGGTGTGTACAATGAATATTAAACAACCTTCTAAAGTTCATGTTGCCACTAACCTAGAATTAGCATTGCAATCCCTATTATATGTCGCACTATGTGGAACATTAATGACTACTTAAACTAATTCAGAGTGGATGTGTAGTCAGGGCAGTGACAGGGATATGGCGTATAATAAGTGCAAGATTGTTCTATAGCTTTGCATGTTCCTTTTCTTTCTTCTTTATTTCAAGGAGACAAGACATTTTTTCCCAAATTGACTATTTTTGATAGCCTTGGAGGACAGAAAATGAGATTTCTATATCCAAATGGTTAAGATACCCCCAGGCCAATATTTGTTTAGGAATAAGGAAAAGTTACCTTTGTCCTAAAAGAAACAGAATACTATGTTGAAGGCTGGGATGAACAACTGAATCCATAGGAATCTTCATTGAAAGTATAGTATATGGAAATTCCCTATAAGCCACAAGGCTTTGTAACCTCATACTTGCATTCCAGACATATTTGCACTAGGTTTCAAAGAATCATAGCACTGAAATACCAGGAATCTTTAGCCAGGAGATAGAAAGCAGGTGACATGACAGCAATAATTTAAGTAACTAGAAAGACCACATACAAAATGACATACAATCTGCATTAGCATATCTCACTTTCACCTTCCATTTTTTAAAAAACACAACAGCTAATGCACCCGTCAGCAAAAGTCAGAGGACTCCACTTGCTGACATTCACTACAGCTTGCACTTATTAACCCAAAAGTGGGTTATTGTCTTTTTAATTGTTTGTATAACAGGGTTGCTTGTGGCTTGAAAGAACCAGCATTCAGACATTATTCGTTTTATGCTACAATAAACTACAGTTAACAGGATGTACTCTGTTCTGGTTTTGTGCCTCTATGCTCTCAGAGGGTGTCTTCCCAAATCATTACTTCAGTAAATCCTACTCTAAGTTTAACCCATTACTGGACCAATATATCTTCTGAGGAATGCTTCCTTGAAGGGGCAGTTACAACCTGAATTGCATTTTTGTTGGAAAGGGAACTTGCCCAAAATTGAAGCCAATTGTGGATGCTCTAACAAATATACTGGCACAAAAACATGAGCACCTGAACTACAATTAGCTAAGCAAGTAGACTACAACCAAGTATCCAGATGAACCTAATTGGTTTCAGAGTAAGTTCTGCTCCATCTGAATGAGAAACAAGGAACTCTAAGAAGCTGAAGTACTTTCAAAGATGAACTCAAGCTGTTAAACCTCAGGACAGACCTAGGTTTTAGGTACTCTAAAGTACCTTGACACCACAGTATTAGATGAGACATATGAAATGCAGCACACTGTATTTCTCCAAAGGAAGTTCTCATATAGAAATGTGTATACTACTCCACATGTTGCATTCTCCACTTGGCTGATCATACCTGTTCTTCTTTACCTTCCATGCTCAAAGCAGCACAGTGGCAGGGAAACAGATTGCAACATGAACTGTGCTTTCCCCAGGACAGAGATAGCAAAATTGGTGCTGCTATTTCCTTGCCAACTGTTCATAAGGTGGGAAGGATGGAGATAACTGCTCTGCATCCTGCTGAATGGTTGCACAAGGATTAGACACAATGTAATACCCTCCCCCCAACAAAACAAACAACTAAATAAATAAAAGCAGCTCATTTTAATACTTAAAAGGAACATTAGATTGCTACCTAGCTGTCTGTGATGTTCCTTACTCAGTTTATAGCATTCTTTTACCTAATTAAAACAATGGGAAGTTTTGTTTATTTTTTGAGTAGATGCACCTCTTTATTCCCCTATACAAATCATTTTAAAGCCAGAGAGCTTCTTTTAAATACTCATTCCTTCAAGCTGCAATTCTGGGGACAAATTCTGAGGGCAGAAAATATCCTAGGAAAGATTCATGTTTCTTGCATACAGCTCCTGCCAATCACATTCCAGAAGGTTTATTAGCATTTTAGCAACACAAAATAAATGGCTAAAGAGGAAGATAAAGAAGATGAAAATGAAGGAGGAAAAAAAGAAATTAATCATAAAAGCCTAAAGATTGGAAAAGAGAAAAGAAAATTAAGAATAAAGAAATGGGAGAGCCAGCTTTTTCTAAAGCCACATCTTTAAAATAAGCCTACACAATGTCAGTCACAGTGAGCCTAGACATCCTAGCATCTGAGCAAAGCTGGGCTACGCTTTTGTGACACCAAGTGGTTCATCTGTAAAGCTGCATTCTGCTGACCTGCTCCTCCAAATTAAAAAGGCTGTTAAAAGAGAGTTGTTCTTAAAGGTGCTTATGAACACAATCCTCCACAGCCCACCCTCGGTTGTGTAACAGGTCTTAAGATGCTCTTGCATAAGAATGCCACTATAATGTCAACTAAACATTTTTATTATTATTATTATTTCACACCAGCTTTACCTTTCACAAGAATTTTCATTTATTCGTATTCAAAATACTGTTCAGTTAAGAAGTCACATTAAGTATTCTAAAAGATTCCATCCAAGAGAAACCGAATTCACATTCTGTGGAGACTACTAAACACCTACACTATATATTTTGAAAAGAACTAATGAACAACAGAAAAGTCCTAAGAGGAGTTAAAACTAAGCCTGTCATGGAACAGACTTTTCCCCTTCCCCTACTGCTAGAATCAAGGCAGAAAAGAAAACATACCAGCAAAGAAGAATAGCAAAACAAATGCACCAGCATGACTGTCATTTTGTTGATATAAATTGTTTCAGAAAAGTAGTGATTATTTGGACTCAGATGTCTTCAGACTTTGTCAACACCAAAAACTCCGTTCCTGTTGACTAACTGTGATCAGCATCTGGGGGAAAAAGATTAAAATCCCATTTTTATTTTTAACTTCTACATCTACTTAACAATTAAAATGAGTACAATTATGTTTATTTCTGTTTCTTTCATGGCTGTCATCACCACAATTCCTACTCAATTTCAACTCTTCAAACAGCAAATGGACTCTTGCTCTCTGAATGTCCCTGGTGACCATTTAAGCCAAGTGTATCAAAATTTTCTTTTACTTGCTGATTTCTTTCATTTCTGACCTTTCCATAGATATAATTCTGTCTGCAGTAATACAGAAAATATTTTCCTAGCAGGTAAGCATTGCAATTGCATTCGTATTTATTTCATCCATTAGATCCCTCTACAGCCAGAAGAATTCCTCTATAGCCAAGTGACCTCCTCAAGGAACCTCCCCATCTGTCCAGAGCTTTCTATCTATCTACATGGTTTCTGAGAGCAGTTTTTCATCAAGCTGTAAATGAAGAATAATTGTTTAAGGGCTCTCAAATGGATACTAGGATGAAAATAAGAGACTGGATGATGCTGGCAACTATAGCAACCTCCTGGTAGTGCAGTTTTTTATACAAAGAAAATTAACTGCAGCATTTACACCAGGCAAAGCTATAGTGATTTTCACAACCTTCAGATGAAATAATTTCAGCAGTCTTTGCTGAGGTGATGATCATGAGCACGCATTGTTGTGAGTGGTTTCTTGTGATAAAGACAAACAATTTTTGTCTAGCAAGCTGAACATGAAAGAAAGCATCTCCTTAGTCTTCACAGAGACTCAGAGCTTTGCAAGACTCATAATTGGTAATTGAAAGCAGATATCTTCAAAGAAAGACAGTTGTGACAAATCGTTAACATATTTAATCTCTGAATAGCCTCACTTTCAATTCCATCTGCTTTAATTTTGCTTCTCTGTTTTCAACTGTTATGTCAGATGAATACTCTGACATCCTTGAAGAGGAACCATTTTCAAAAAAGACTTTGCTACTAACAAGCAAGAAATGCAAATTATTTCTATTTCAGTCTTAAGTATTTCATAGATACACAGTAACAACACACAACCACAGGATAAATAAACCAAAAGGCAGCAAAGCAGGTATTTAGTAGACCCTGAACTACCTTGGAACATTCTGGGAGCCCACACAGTAAGAGTTTGTCTTGCAAGGACACAGCATGATATACCAAGACACTATCCAGCTCTTACTGGGCACAAACATCAGGTTTTTTGTAGCCAGGGGCTATAAGGTTGTCTTGCAGGGAGGAATCCATTAGTTGCCCTGTGTAGTAACCACTGCTTCCAGCTGGCTCTGAAACCAGCGAGCACCCCAATATTACACACCAGAACCTTAACCACGTGGTGCCTCTGTTCAGGCATGTCTAAGAAAGAGTGGCAGCTGCTGGGAGAGGAGAAGCAGGGGGTACATACATACAGGGGGTACATACATACAGGGGCATCCCTGAGGGTACAGATGGAGATGGATTCTTCAAGATGCCCCATGCTGGAGAAGGTGCACCTCTGAAGGGACTGCGGCCCACAGTGGGAATGTCCTGAAGGGGCTGTGGCTCATGAGTGACACGCACTAAGGTAGGAACACCCCTGAGAGTCTACAGCCCATAGATGGTGACCACCACAACAGGGACATTCCCAAAGGGACTGTGGCTCATGAACAATACATGCCAAGGCAGGAGCTCCTTCAAAGAGACTGTGACCCATGCATAAACCACACCGGAGAAGAGGAAAACAGGTAAAAAGAAAAGACTGACAGAAAGAAAACATTATGTGTACAACCCCAACCCCAATTCCCCAGTTTGTGACCATTTTGCTTGTGACACCAACTCAACTGGTCTCACTGGCTCAGGATTAACTTACAAGATTCAGTGAAGGAAAAGAGTCATGGAGCCATGAGACATATTCATGTGAGAGATATGTAAAAGTGGGTCCCCCATCAACTTTTCCTCACATTCAGAGATAAGGGATTTGTCTCAGCCCTGGCATTAGAGTTTCACAGATTCTTGTTTCCTCCAGGTGCTGCTGTATATGTTAATTCTCTGAAAGACAATTAAATCTGAAAGATTGCTAAGTGTAACTTAATAAAATATATGCTGTGTAGCTTCTTCTTTTTAAGATAACAACTGCCAAATAGCACCTGTTTCTAGGTAGATAGCAGACATTGAATCATAGACTAATTAAGGTTGGAAAGAACCTTAAGGACCTTAAGGACACTAATACTTGTGGCTCCATAGGTAGTATCCTTACCACTGGGGTGTTATTTAATAAGTCAGCACAGTACCAGGCTGAACTCTTGGAAGCACGGCCTTTAAGATGCAATATTAAACCTATATCTGAAGTATTTACAGCCCTCAGAGATCCCCACTGCACTGTGAACAAGGTTATCCCTGGAGTTCTGACTAAATCACATTTTTGCAATTCCATTCTGTTAAGCTAAATTTCCACTACATTTTTGTTTAGATACTGTACATTCCTTGCCTCTTGTCTTAAAGTGCTGTGCAGTATTTGTGTATAATTTTAGAAGCCCATATGTTGATAAGTGCTCAGAGAGGAAAACACAAAGTCATGCCCCAGCTTCAATGGGAAAAGTGCTTTTATTCCACTCAGACTAGAGAAGACTGGTACAACCACATTCTTGCCTTTTGAAAGGGGACAGGCTAAACATTGAAGCATTTACAGGACGCATTAGAAAAAGTGGCCAGTGGCAGTGTCAAAATTGCCAACTTCAAATAAAGGTAGCTCTTGAGCCAGCATCTTTTCAAGGGTGGCACATTTAGGGATCTTTTTCAGCTGAGTTTGAATTTTTTGGTACAAGAGTATTATTTTCAACCTTCTGTTTGTTACAGAAGCAGAATTAGTAGTTTTTAGTGAAAGCTTGTAATTTCAGGTTGACACTTGTCATTCAAATAGTCAGGGGACCTAGTAAGAGACTTCTGCACTTATGACACACTATCCTATGCAACGCATCTTTTACAAGATTTTCGTGGAATTTCTAGGTCATCCTGCAAAAGTGTAGGATGAAATTTTGCAGCACACTACACTTAGAAGTAAACCACTGTCTAGATCCCATGAATGCTTCAACAGTGCACAGAAGGAGATGGAGCTCCCAGGAAAATGGAATTTTTACACCCACAGCAGACAGCTTTTCCCCTGTACACAGAAGAACTCTTTCTGGGACTGTAACTTTGTAGAAATTACGGAAGGTATAATTTCTCTATTTTAGATTATAATACTTAAATTTGTGTGGATAACTGCAGACAGACAGTTCTGTGCAAAGACTTGTCTATCCATCACTGAGCACAGCAGGCCAGCTGTTGATCATGCTTTATTTTCCAGAACTGGAAACCAGTAAGTAACTTACTCTAGATTACTATAAATTTTCATCTAAGTAGTAGTCCTCTCAGTTGAATTGCAAATTAAATACTCTCTTATCTAAGTGACATCAGAGATAACAACAAGAAGACTGCAGAAATTTGTATCACCTGAGGCTCCTATAAAAAACTGAAATAGTACCACACAAAAAGACTTCTCACAGCTTGTCCACAATGGGGTACAGATAATATGAACAACTTCATGTTTTCACATCTTTTCCTGATGAATTATCCCGTATTCACATGTAGTCTCGTTATTTTAAATTTATTCCAGATAAGCAGAGTTCAAATAAGCACAACCACAAGCGGAGTTACTCAGCAATAGCTACAGAAATTAAATTTACACCTACATTAAACAGCAGTAACTTTCAAGTGCGAACAACCCCTTATTATGCTGTTGGAAATGGAGGTTGAATTACAATGATCTGGTTAGAATACAGCAGCACAGATATATAAGGAAAAATAATTGAAAGTAAGATTTTTATAAGTATCTTGTTAAAGTTTTTATTCACAAGTCATCACCATAAGGACACAGAGGCACAGGCTGCAGGACAAGCATTCCAAAGCAGCTACAGACACACCCTGCCCATGTGAAAAATGTATTACGGGAAAAAAGAATAATTACACATTCATCTCCCTGGTGGACAATATTTCCTGAAGAATGCATTTTTAAAGTAAAATAAATATGCCCACAGATGAAACATATCAAAAGCCATTTTATATGTTTATTTAAATAAATTAATACATACATACATGCATACATATATAATCCCTGCATAGGCTCATCTGCCTTAGCTATCAGCAGCCTACTAAGCAGTAGGAGGGAGGTAGAATGGGATCCACAAAGATCACCCAAACATTTCTGATTGATTTTTTACTGTCTTATAGAATCATAGAATAGTTAGGATTGGAAAGGACCTAAAGATCATCTAGCTCCAACCCACCTGCCGTAAGCAGGGACATCTCACAATAAACCATGCCAAACAAGGCTTCATCCAACTTGGCCTTGAATAC
Organism: Agapornis roseicollis; assembly: GCA_002631895.1. NCBI lineage: Eukaryota > Metazoa > Chordata > Aves > Psittaciformes > Psittacidae > Agapornis > Agapornis roseicollis. Next base: position 50,987 of record NDXB01017067.1, read on the forward strand.
TGCCAGGGATGGAGTACTCACAACCTCCCTGGGCAACCCATTTTGGCATCTCACCGCCCTAACAGGAAAGAATTTCTTCCTTAGATCCAATCTAAACCTCTCCTGTTTAAGTTTGAACCTGTTACCCCTTGTCCTGTCACTACAGTCCCTAATGAAGAGTCCCTCCCCAGCATCCCTATAGGCCCCCTTCAGATACTGGAATGCTGCTAGGAGGTCTCCACGCAGCCTTCTCTTCTCCAGGCTGAATAGCCCCAACTCTCTCAGCCTGTCTTCATATGGGAGATGCTCCAGTCCCCCGATCATCCTCGTGGCCCTCCTCTGGACTTGTTCCAATGGCTCCATGTCCTTTTTATGTTGAGGACACCAGAACTGCACACAATGCTCCAGGTGAGGTCTCATGAGAGCAGAGTAGAGGGGCAGGATCACCTCCTTCAACCTGCTGGTCACGTTCCTTTTGATGCAGCCCAAGATATGGTTGGCTTTCTGGGCTGCAAGTGCACACTGTTGGCTCATGTTTATTTTCTNAGGGGCAGGATCACCTCCTTCAACCTGCTGGTCACGTTCCTTTTGATGCAGCCCAAGATATGGTTGGCTTTCTGGGCTGCAAGTGCACACTGTTGGCTCATGTTTATTTTCTCTTCAACCAACACCCCCAAGTCCTTCTCCGCAGGGCTGCTCTGAATCTCCTCTTTGCCCGACTTGTAGCTGTGTATGATCTTCCCATTTAAGAGAAGAAACAGTAGTTATAACCACTTAGAAAGGGACACACAAATTAGATTAGCAAGAAGTGATTCCTGCAGGCATGGCAATTCCAGATGCTGCACAGATCTCACTTGGACTGCCAGCCAGATTTCTTCATTCTTTTGATATTTTCAAACAGCAACTATCGCTCCTTTAAAGAATTTCACTTTGTAGAATTAATGGTAGCAGCAGCATAGAAACAAATATGTTTTACAGATTGACTTTTCTGATACCCAGCTAATTTATTTGTATGTCCAAACTGATAATGAAGTCATTAGAGATTTATGTCAGGACCTCAGAATACATAGCAGAGCCAGGGCTTGAATATTAAAGTGCCTAATGAGAATTTTTAACCAGTGGCTGTTGATCACTCTTTCTGAAGAGAGCATAAGAGCAAACGAATTCAGTCTGAAAAAGTGATTTTACTCATGTGCTATGCAGAAACAGCAGAAGCGGCTTTTAACAAATTGTTGATGCATGAAAATCAGTATCAAGGAAACTGCATTAAAATTGTTTCAAATATTTTATAAAGGAACAACAAGGAAAATGAAAGAAAATTAACAGAGTTTTGAGCAGAATATAATCAGAATTTTTTTTCCTTTTTCTTTTTTTTTTTTGTTTGTTTTTTTATGTACTTTATTCTTGAGCTCCTATGTGCAAAATCTTTGGTTACAGTCAGAAGAATACTGCACACGCTAATTTATAACACGAAAGATGATGGTGTAATGGAACAATAGTACATAAATTGGTACTAATTTAAATGACATTTCACCAATCTGCAAAGAAAGTTAACACCTTTTTTACATTTACAGATGTTTCAGTTAGAGGACTTGGTGTTTAGGGGATAATATTGATACATTTTTATTTACGATTGCCTGTAACTAAAGTATATATAACTTATTTGTATTTCCCCTATTTTACTCCATTCCTCACTCTTTTGCTAGCTTCATGCATATACAAATGACTGCATTAGATATTTATGTATAAAGAGAATTGAAAATAGCAATTGAAAAATAAGGAAAGAATAAATAGCTTCATTAAGAAGTAAAAATCTTCTGAAACAGACTGACATCTTTATTGAAACAAATAACATAATTATGATGCAAACAGCAGGAAGGAAACAGCAAACAGATTTCTGGTTTCAGCACTGGAAGATACAGAAGGAGTCAGATTCTTTAGCTGTAAGCCAAGGATCAGCTCTTAAAGCACCAAGCACAGGATTCATGCTGACATCCACACAACTCCAGAGCCAAAACACTTTCATAGCTGTCTCCTCTTCCTCAACTCTGGCATGAATTTCACTAGCTGTGGTGGAAGTTTTCATCACTAACACACCAAACACATTATTTCCACTGGAGAGGATTTTAAAGACCCTCTTATGACAGCCAGCTGGAAAGTTCTAAAGTTCCTGTCAGAGGATTCACATGATGGCCAGCAGACAGTTCAACTTCAGACTCCTTTTTCTTATTTAAATAATTTATTCAGTAAGGCCTTACTAAATGAAATCTGCAGTTTATTTCATCCAAGTCTGCAACACACACCATCTCTGTAAGACACACAGTAACAAGAAATAACTAGGACATCCATTTTAGTCATTTTGAATGGGTGGAAGGTAGACATGAGCCATGGATTTGTTGTCCTCAGGATACAAGCAGTCAGTCAAGTTTAAGTGTTTGCAAAAAAATCAAATCTACCTCTGTATGGGAACTGGCCTGGGCTCCTAATTGGTCCCTCTAGCAAAGAGGCACAAGATGTATGTCTGATGTTAAAGTGATGCTACTCTTAATTATATACCAGGAAAGAAATGAGATCTGTTTCAAGTGTGTGCTAAAATCAGCTCAAGTTATTAGCCTCCAGCAAATACATTATACCATTCACTGGCCTTCAGAAGGGAATTCCTAACTGCAGCTAAATGTCAATGTTGCCATATTTAAAAGAACCATTTGAACTGAATCCACTGCTAAGTACATACCCTGCTTTTTATGTACACAGATAATAGAACTAGCAGCTGGGAACTACAGATTTCTTACAGTATGCTTTTCCTGAACAAGCAAAAAACAGTAGAGTAGTATGGGGAGGTGGGGAGGGTTAGGGAGGGAGAGAGGAGGGAGGGAGAAAGAAAGAAGAAATTTCAGGTTGTTCTGCTGAAAGTAAAAAAAAAAAATGGTACCTAAAGCTTTCAAGAAAGTTTTTGTTTACGTTGTAAGACGACAGTGCAAGTCTCTTAAATAACAAGGCTTAATCTGACATGAATGCTTCCTGAGATCACCTCCTCCTTTCTTCACATACTTCATCTCTTAATCCTCTGATCTAGTCTACACTGTAATTTAAACACTAGAGATAATTAGCTGACTTTCTAAGAGCCTTATTGCAAACAAGATGTAAGACATGTCTGTTTGGCCAGTTTAGATTGCAGTATATCTTTTATTTGCTTTTTGACTGTGTCTCATCCATTTAAGTAGTGATTTCTTCAGGTGATAGATTTTCTTCCTCCTGGTTCTTTGAAAAAAGATTCAAACCAGTGACAGAGCAACTAAACAGCACCTTCACATATAATTTACTATTTTTGACACATCATCTCTATTCTTCATCTGCACACTGAGTACGTAGCTGCAAAACAAAAATAGATCAAATACAGAGAGCTCTTACTAAGTGCATTATAGGCTCTCTCTATGCTTTGAGGCTATATTAACCAAATTGTGGGCATTTCACTTAATACTGTTATATTCTGGCAGGTGATGAAATCTGTAGATACTGGTCTTTCTGCAGGGTTCGCATTATAAAATTAGAAATGGAGCACAGGACAAAATGGAGAACAGGACAAAAATTTTCTCTCCATATGTCAATATAATCACTAAGCTATTTTTAATTACATTTACATTATTAGTATTGTGAAACAACAGTTAATCAGTATGCAACACATACTGACTGCAACTAAACTTACAAAGCCCTTAGTCTTGTAAGTAATCATAGAATTACAGAATCATAGAATGGTTTGGGTTGGAAGGGAACTTAAAGATCATCCAGTTCCAACCCCCCTGTCATGGTCAGGGACATACTCCACTAGACCAAAAGCTTCACCAAATCTGGCCTTGAACACTGTCAGGGATGGAGCAACCACAGCTTCTCTGGGTAACCTGTGCCAGTATCTCACCACCCTCACAGTGAAGAATCTGTCTTATATACAGGACAGTACACATTTTACTGCTTTTTAATTACAATAGTTTAAAAGTTACTTATTCCTAGCTAGCACTTAACATGATGTTTTCACTCTAGAATTGCACACACTAACTTATTTTTAGCTGATAATAACCATATTATCTCTAGCTATATAATACTTAGATAAATGACAACAAATATACTCGTGCTAAACAACACATCTTGCAGTAAATTGATAATAATGTGTTGCTTTACAAAACACACCACATCCACTAGAGAGTGTTTATTATGCTGATAGAGGTCACACCTCTTGTTAAAGTATTTTGTTCAGCTGTTGTAAATAAAGGAATTCAGGTTGCATAATTACAGATGGTATTTTGTTTCACTAGTCAATACACAACAAGTAAATTAGTCCACATCAGTCTGCAATTATTGTTCTTCCTCTTGAAAGAGTAGGAATCTGAATTCCTATCCAAAGCACAAAGTAACCCAACCCTTGGTTAATTAAATATTAGCTAAGTGTCTCTTTCCAACTGTAAACTGCACTACAGTGAAGAAAGTGACTTGCATCTTGCATGGTCCATTATGATTAATAATGTCAATGTACTAATTCTCCTTAAAACAGTGAAAAAGTTATCACTCTGTTATAAGTTATCAACATTTCTATATTTAAGAGCTATAAAAAAAAAAAGAGGGGGAAGTTTCTCTAACTATGGCCCACTTTGAGAAGCCATGTCCTCAGTAGACTAAACTCTAATACAGTCAGTGTTTTCCAGAATATCAGTAGATTTCTTCCCATGTAAGTCAGTGGAACTTGTATCTGTATTTTTGCTAAGCACATGTAAATAAAAGGCTTTATGCTTCAGCTGTCAAAAGTGACTGCTAATTTGGAATGTTTCCTCTTTCAGAGCATGTGTCACTGTTCGCCTGCCTTTGCTTCTGTTCTTTCTCCATGAAACTGGGCATGACAGCAATTTGTAGTTTTATTCTAGCAACACTTAAGAGTCAACACCAAAAATTAGAACCATGCTGTTTGAGGGGCTTTAGAGAATGCTCTGGCAAACAGCCTTAGAGGAAAGCTGCTATTCCTCAATTGTATCCTGCTGAAGCCAGGTGTTAAGGACATGCTTCTAGTTTAAGGAGGCGAAATAGCATAAAAGAGCAAGGTCTGCAGGCAGTTTCGGCTGGCTTAGTAGAAATGTTTACCAGCTCTCCAGGCAAGCTAGGCTCCTCAGCAATTTCATTTCAAATCAAGTGAGAACAAGCTCTCTGGACTGTAAGCACAAGGTCAGCCTTGTGCAGACTGAGCTGGGGCAGCGTCCTTTGAGTTTGTGACACCACACTGCCCAACTCTTTTCATCAGGAGGTTCATCCGTGTCTGTGCTCCCAGCCAGAGGCTGTGACAGCAATGTACGACTGCATCCCCTGCAGGCTCTGACTTTCCGCTGCAATCTCAAGGGCTCTGGTTAAACTGTACTGATGACCAAGAGCTGAGCTGTGTCCTTCGGACCTGCCAAATGCTACCCAGAGGTTTTACTGCAGCCGTAACACAGCAAAGTTACATACTTCAGCCTCAAGCCAAAGAGCAAGACATGTCAAAAATGGCCAGCCCTCCCTGGTTTTCCTATGTCCTGTGGTAGTTAAGAAAAGGGAGGCCATTCCCACCAGTGCAGAGGACCCACAGAGCAGTGCTGCACAGCCGACATTTGGTTCACATTTGCTACTTGAAGAAATCTGACAGCATAACATACAGGTAACTGTTCAGTGAACAAAGAAGCCTGATGACAACAACAATGGGGAATTAATGCTGCCCAAATTCTTACAGAATGATAGAATCATTTAGGTTGGAAAAGACCTTTAAGGTCATCGAGTCCAACTGTGTCTAGCAGAATCCAAGTTTTATAATTTTTAGAAATACTTTTCCAATTTCAGTCATTGCCTTTTAAATCAAAGTCACTGTAAGGGCATACTGGATTGCAAGATCAGCCCTTAAAAGTACACAGCAATAGGCGCAAGAAGTGCTTTTCTAACATTCAAACACTGATGCAAAGTATCATTATTATGATCACGTTAACCTGGCAAAGCCAGAAGCTGGATCTATATTATGAAATAAACTTTCATTCCTGAAACAACTAGGCTATACTTGTGGCCGAATAGTTTCACCTGTGTGTATGTATTGTAAACCAGTAAAGAGCTATCAGTCAGGGATCACTTTCCCTCACATTGTTATTTAAAATGCAGAGCTGTTAACAGGGCACCAAGCGTCTTACATGCCCTGAATGCCTTTTGGGCAAGAGTTTTAAAACTCAGCTGGAAAGTATCCCAACTGGAGGGCCGACTACATTGTATCATCCTGTGTAAATATCTTTTATAGAGCTAATTTTACTTTTCGGACATTGTGACATTGGAGAGAACTTCTTTCACGAAGTATTGTAAGTGAAATGGTGGTAATGCACTCCCTCCTACGGAAGGTCTGGAGCAGAGCGTCAGGGAGTGACAGCGGCTCTCAGGCTGAACAGGAGCCAATGTGATGTTGTAAAAAGCACATCCACAAATACCACCGTGTTTAAGTGGACGTGCAGAGCCAGGATGTGAAGAAAACCTAACACGTAGCTAAGATACTGTGTCTGGGTTTCAGCACTGAACTTTAAGAATAACTGAAACTTTCTAGAAAGTCCAGAGGAAATTGCAAAATCAGTATTCTAGAAATTCTAGGAAACATAATATAGGACAAGAAAGAATTGTTAAACAAACCAAACCAAAAACCACACACACAGACAAACAAACAAACAAATCAAGCAACAAAAAAGAAGGGGAGGGGGTAAGTATTTTTTGAAGTAGGAAACAGACTATCTGAACAACATAGGCATAGTGTGTGTATAGTGTATAAGGGGATTAACCAGTCCTGTGTGCTAACTCCTAGTAACACAAAAACAATGGACTTAATCCAATAGTTCCAATCACATTAACATTACAGACACCAGGACAGTTTGTCATAAGACATTCTAAAACCAACGTCATCAGAGGCCTTCATAAAGGAGAGTAACTTCTTGACATCCCCACTATCCCATTCTCTATGATGTTTCTTTGCCCGCTAAGAGAAGTGCTCTCCTCCTCATAAGCTTTCAGCAAATACAACAATCCAGAAGGCTTGTTGATGCTCTCTCTTCAACTGACTGTTCTTAAGATCTGTTCACCTATTTCTGTGTGCACTGGATGCACCCACATGTGCACTACTCAATATCCTATGCCCGTCAACTGCCAAGGTCTCTTGGTGTTCTGCTTCCCCTTCAATAGGAAAACTGGGTCTGGTTTTTAATGATTCAGCAGCTCGACAGTTCCTCGGGAACAGAATTTTCTAGCTCGCTCAGTCCATGAAATGCTGTGGCACTCTGCAGAGCGAACCCTGACCTTCAGGCTGCAGAATGCTGTCAGTGCTGCAGTTTGCGCACCGTTCCTGGGAGGCTCGGTGTGGTTCTGTTTCGTTTTCCAGGAATAAACCGCACCCTGGCAGCCAGCTGGTTTCGGCATCGCCGTCCCCTCTCTCGGTACGCGGAGGCCTCAACTCCCGGACTCTTCCTTAAGCGGGAGGCGAGCCCTGCGCTCCGAAGCGTCCGCAGCGGGAAGAAGGCAACGCCCTGCCCCGCACCCCCGGCACTTCCTCGGCGCCCCACTGCCCCCCCCCACCCCTCCCCGCTGGCGCCTGCCTTCTGCCTGCGCGGCCGCGCCGGGCCGGGCCAGGCCGGGCTTGGAGCAGGACATGGCGGTGCAACCGGCGCCCCCCGTCACGCAGCAGGTGGGCAGATCACAGGGCTGCGGGGAGAGACCGGAGCACGGGGAGCTGCGGGAGGCTGCCCGCTGCCTGGTGCAGGACGGCGAAGGCAGGAGCATCCCCTTCAAGGCCCTGTACAGAGAGCAAAGAGCCATCGTGCTGTTCGTGCGGGTGAGGAGGGAGCGCCTGCCCGGGGGGTGGCTGGGCGGCCGGGAGCCCCTGCCTGCCTGAGGTGCTGTGCGGGGAGTTTGCACAGGCTAGCCTGGAGGAGTGAGAACAGAGAGTATAAAGCAGATAAGGCAGATCGGGTCTGCTTCCAAGAACTCCTATTATCTGGTAAAATGATACAGTGTTTACCTGAAAGGAAATAATCCTTCGACCGCGTTTAGGGAAACAAGGGTCGTGTTCCCTCATTTCCCAGCTGGCAAGCCATCGTTCACGTTCCTGAAATATACAGAGATAAAAATACTAGCAAGGTCCCAAGCTCAGTGTCCTTGTTCAGGCGTTGATTAAACCAGGAACCTAAGCCAAATTCGGTGACTTAAGAGAACTTCTAGTTCTTCCAGTTCCTGATCAGTTCCACAGTGGTTTGTGGCCTTGGTCAGAATCTGATGTTACATTGCCATGCAATTGTGTCTGTTTCTCACATGTCCAACTGGTTATGTTGCAGAATTTTTTATGTTACACCTGTAAGGAGTATGTAGAGGACCTAGCAAAAGTGCCCCGGTCGTTTTTACAGGTAAGGACTCTGCTCTTGATACATACATCAGGTTGCTGTAGTTGAGCAGATTTGTGATGCCCTGCTGCAGGCTTGTGTGAGGCTTAACCCTTTCAGGAATCAAAAAAAAACTTTAAAGAAAGTTAGCATTTTCATTGTTTGCTACAGTACCCATAAGGTGTCTACCTAGGAGACACAGGAAAGGATTTATTGCACTACACGCTCTCTTGCAGCAGCATTATTTCTCTGTGCCCTATTAGCTCAGTGCTGGTTTTCTCTCTTGTATTCTGAGCAGTTGGACAATATCTGACAGGCATTTCTTTCAATATTAGTATGCCCTGGGCAGCTGTCTTCTCCTGACTACTACCTGACTACTGCCCTTTCTGTTATGCTGGTACAGCTGACTGATGGTTGTGCTTGGAGTAAGATCAGAAAATTGATCTGGATTAAAAATAGTCTCCTTTTATACAGTTATTTGTAAGCTGCATCAGTTGTGTGACCTGTTCTCCAGGCAGCTGCACAAACAGGGAAGACATAGTGACTGAAAGGACCCATGGAGTGGGTAGGGGTTGCTATAGGCAGGTATTTGTTGGGTGGTAGGAGATATCAGAGAAAGACACTGATCTGCTAAAAATGGAAGGTCAATCTGACTCTTCTAGACTGCTGATTGAAACTCTGTCATATTTTATTCCAACAGCAGCATAGCTGATGACAGGGACTCAGCTCCCTGCTGACAGCAAGCTTTAGATGGACTAGGAACCTGGGAATGGAAAGAGGCAATTTCCTTGGCAGCTTCCCTTCTCAGGACAGATTTTTCTAAACTGTTCAATCAGTGTTACTCAGAATGGCATTTTCTCAGTTTGGCTGCTCAAATAAATGTATACAGAGAATCAAAACCATCCATGCTTTTCTTAGTGTGACTATTCTGTTTTTAGGAGGGCTTCTTTTCTTAACAAGCAAAATATTTCTGTATGGGAAAGGCAAGTACTACACCCTAATATTAAAACAGCCTTACATTTTATTAACTGTTTTACTAGCATCTGAATGAATTTAAGTTCTGGCCTCTGTTTTAGACTCAAGCCTAATGGTGGACCTGCAAAAGAAGCAGTATGTGTGGATGCAAGTTGTATCTGTTAATGGGCATCCATATATGTAAATCACAGATGTATGTGCACCAGTATTTGCATGCTGCTTCTTTAGATGCAAATGCAACTGAGTTGAAAATTCTGAATTTCCAAAATCATTGCAGGCTGCAATAAGTTGAAAAGCTGGCTCTACTCATGCTACAGAAAAAAGTTCACGCATTGGCAACTTGAAAGTTATCTTCAAAAATATTTTCTAATTAATTAATGTAGCTGCTAACTGTGGGTGACAGACAAAAGTGCAAGCTCTAAACACGTAAGCAATGTTAGTTTCGAGCATTTTTAACTCAGTAATCATTAACTGAGGATGCCAGATTCTGTTAATGCTTTGCACCCATGCAGAAACACTGAGTTCCTCTTTACAGTTTCAATGCCAATGTTTTGTTCTAGGAGGCAAATGTGAGGCTTATAGTTATTGGACAGTCATCTTACCATCACATCAAGGTAAACAGTCATTCAGTATATTTTATCCTCTATTGTGTCTTAATGGTTTGCATTAAAGGAATTTTGCTCTGAGTGAAAAGATTTGCAACCACAGAAAAAAATTAAGGGTTCTTTTTCACGAAGCAATTCTAAAGGTAGTACATGAAGAAAGCAGAGTAAAAATTTTCTGTTTTAAAAAAGCTGGGGCTTGCAAAGGAAACATTTTCTTGATTTCACTGGAAGTTTTGTGTTAGTAAAAGCTTCAGGGATAAAACATTTTTGCCTTTTTTTAACATTTTAACAGGTTTCCAAATCAGGGGTGGGGAGGGGAAGGGAGCTGGGAGAATGGCAGGGTGTCAGTATTTTTCCACTGTCAGTAGATCCTAACTAGTTACTGTCTTAACCTTAAAAAAAATTACTTTTTCTTGTATGCATGTATTTTGCAGCCCTTTTGCAATTTAACTGGGTATACACATGAAATGTATGTAGATCCACAAAGGGAAATTTATAAAACTCTTGGCATGAAAAGAGGTGAAGGTAATAACGTATCAGGTAAGAATCATTTTCTCCCTTTGTTTAGACTTACACAGAACAAGGCCAGAATGCTCTGATAAAATGATATAATCATAATGTAAATAGTAAGGGAGTTACCCTCCATCCCGCCTCTTGTAGGCTGTATGTTTTCAAAGTGCTGGTGATCAGAAAACTCTGAACTATTTGTAGCGGCTGTTAAGTTTTTGTTGTCCTCCTTACATACTTATGAATTTTAGATAACAAATATTTTGCCTTTTTGTTCAGTGCAGAGCCCTCATGTTAAATCAAATACACTCCTGGGAAGCATTAGGAGTATGTGGAGAGCAATGACTGGCCCCGCGTTTGATTTTCAAGGAGACCCCGCTCAGCAGGGGGGAGCTTTGATTTTAGGCCCCGGTAAGTTGCTTTGGTTTGTGTGAAAGTTACAGTATTCTTCTCTAGCTGTTCACTTTAATCCCAGCATCTCAGCTGCTGTCTCTGTGGATCCCAAGGAGATCTGAACTGTGTAATTTGTTGGCTGAAAGAACCTGTGGAAGTGTCATGGTGTAGTCCCACATCCCACACAGGTGGTACAAAGCTGATCACAGTCCTGAAGGGATTGATAGGAGTGTCGGGGGAACAACTGTTGTGAATATTGAAGGGGTTTTTTTGACATTGTGGTGTTCATCTACATTATGCTTTCACATTTGATTCTAGCCATTTAATGTGTGGTTTAGTAGAGGAATAATGCATGAGTGAGGCAGGGGGGCTGCAACATGACAAGGTCATCTCATCACATCGTTAGGAAACATTGTGCTACAGCAGATTTAATCCAGTTAGATGCCTCAATGTTCCTTGCTTCTATAACCTCATTAAAAAAACCCCTAACCTTTGTCATTGTTTACCATACAGTATACTGTGCCATGTACAGAGCTAGCATGCATTTGTGTAAGAACTAGTAGGAAATCAGAATGCTTCTTTGAGTCACTTACATCTTTGAATAAATATTTTATTCAACTATTTACATGTTATTCTCATTCTTTTCCAGGCAATGAAGTTCATTTTGTGCACCTTGATAAAAACAGGCTGGATCATGTTCCCATTAACACAGTTTTGCAGCTGGCAGGAGTTAGAACAGTAGATTTCACAAACCAACCCCAGATTATTGACATATGACACTGACATAACATAACTATTTATTTGTACACTACAAGAACAATTTCCTGGTGATGTTCCACCAGCATCAGTACTATTGTGTCTTTATGAGTCATCTGTAACAGTATCTGGAAAATCAGAGCACAAAACAAACTACCTGGCAGTGAGGATGGACACAAAAGTGCTATTACCGTTGCATGTAAGATAAAACCAAGATGACAATTGAGGCTTGAAACCTTGTAGCTTATTATTTGCTTAATCTTGCTACTGTATTTTTAAAAATCTTTGTTCAAGATGCACTAAACTAAAAAATCTGGTTTTGCTCAGGAAGAACCTGGGATTCTCACTTCAGCAGATCACACTGGCTTTCAACCCAGTACTTCTTACCAGTATTTTAAAGCTTCCATCATCAAGTAACACTCGTGTATTAAAGTATATTTTGAAAAATCATGGTTTCAAACACTGGCACTTAAGCTTATGTCTACCTTTGCATCTGGCACTGGCAGACGTTATGAAATACATTTTATAGTTTTAAGTAAATAGTTTAAATAAATCATCCATTGTCTGCAATTCATTTGTGTCATACAAAAGGGTGGGTCCATAAAACAAGGGAGAGGTTTGTCTTAAATGTATTTCTCATCAGGTTGTTGTCTTTTGAGTAGGCCATAGGTAATTACTTCTTTTCCTATGAAGATTTGTAGCAGAGTATTCTCCCTTGTATGTATGTACTTTCTCTCAGAGAAAGACATCTCTGAAAAAATGCCCTTGGTTATTTCTGTCCTAGACAACTGAGCTAAGGACAGTTGGGCAGTGAGTATTTTGGCTTGCAGTACTGTCAGATTTCATTTTTCTAGAAATGTCTATGTTCAGAATCTAGTTTTCATTAAAGTAGATGTGCCCTCTTTTTTTGGCCAGATGAGCCACTTCTTTTGAGTAATTTAACGGAGATTGTCCAGAATTTATGGAGGAGTGTATCCTCCTCTGCAGTTTCTGATCTTCAGCCTTCACTAAAATACTACTAATCATACATATCTTACCTGGGAATTCTCTCCCTTTTTAAGCTTTAACAGGAACTGGACTGCAAAATTATGTTCTATGAAGGGTTTTTCCCTGCATCATTAAGGTCACTGGCTGGCCCAGAGCAAGCTCTGGAGAGCTCTACCATTAAGAGCATGTGAAATAAAATGCAGTGTTCCTTGTCAAAACATAAAAGGCTTGCTTAAGAAACATGCTACTGTGCAATGTAATGCCATTAAAGGTACTACACCTTAGCATCTTATTATGTACACGTTTTGATATAGTGTGTTTAGAAGAAAGATATTGTTAATGTAAAGCTACCACGCTCAACTCTCTGTTGTGACTAATCAGCAGTCAGCACAGGGCTAAACAGTCTTGTGCAGATTGAACCGGTTTGATGTCGGAGCTGGCTGGAGGCTTCCTCAGAACTCAGTGTAATGGACCAGCAGCTGAGGCTCACCACAGAGTAAAGTCCGCTTTCTGTGAACTGCTGCCTGCACATTCATAAATAAGAAGCTGCCCTCTCACTCCAGCACTCCCTCCGCCTACTGAGCATGTCTGAAAGTCTGGAACGCAGCTGCCTGTGTGTAACATAAGCCGCAGCAGAAAGCAAGCTAGAAAACTGGTGTTACGTTTGTAAAATGAAGTCAAGACACACAGAAAATGTGAATTCTTTTCACAGAGAAAGAATGCTACTCAGTTTATTTGTAGCGTTTCCACGCCACTGCACTCCACTCACCTGATATCACTGCCAAACACAGATTTTGGTTTGTTTTGCAATCATTTCACTTGCATGTCCTCGGAGCTTTTGATTTTAAACAAAGTGTTTGGCTACATGTTTTTCTGCTTGTTTTGCCTCCAGTAGAATTAATATGCAGTGGTAAAAGTTCTGTTGCTGCTCATACATTAAATACAACTAACTATAGCTAAAAGAACTGTGGACTTTTAAAAAGGATTGGAATTAATGAAGTTGTAGTTTGACAGCTCTGTAGTCTGAAGTCATCTGCCCTCACTGTTTCAATACTGACAGGAACCATACCACAACCTCTGTGTTACCCCATCAAAATCACTTCTTCAGAAAGATTCATAAAGTGCAGACAAACAAAACAAGGGAAGACAGCACAGAGGAGGATCCTGCAAAACAGCAATCCTAATTTGGGCCACAGCTCTACAAAGTTCACCAGTGCCCTGTGATAAAATGATTCCCACGTGCACAGCGAATGGGAACAACTGTGGCCCCATTCATCCATGGGAGAAATGCGTTTTAAAGTGTCAGCAGAATTTTAGGTCTCTGGTGTCATTTAGAAAAGTTAGCTATGAAGCACAAAGTGGAAAACAGCAGGAGAATAACACTGCTTCCATACTGATGGCAGGGGCTTTTGTCGTGGCCAATTAGAAGTGGGGAGGGAACACTTTTCCAAAGTTGTATTAACTAAAAGCTTGCTTTATCCCAACATCTACTTAACAGTTTTAAGGAATCATTGCGCCCGAGAAGTAGGCTCAAGCCCAGCTGGTTCAACTTTCCAGATAAATCCATTCCATGACCAGACTAGAACACGGAAGCACCCACGGGGCCGGTTTCAGCTGGCGTTACTCGATGTCATGTCCCCGTCGGACCCTCGTTTGTCACGTGTCGCGATAGGCACCTGGAAGGCCGCGACACCTCAATACTCGTAACCGAACCCCCACTGTTCCAACGGCGGCGGCTGCACCCGTTGCAGGTGCTGCCAGCAGGTGCTGGGGCGCGGTCCCCACCCCTCCGCCGGGTCCCGCCGCCGCCGCCCCTCGGCACTCCTGCAGCTAGCTCCTCATCGCAGAGCAACGCACCCCCCGCCCCACCTGTTACAGCACCCACTATGACATCACCGTCCCCACCGCTCCGCGCTGGTGACGCCACACAGAGCTGACCCAATCAGAGGCGGGGGAATGACGGG